>NJDD01005307.1:166694-176826 GCA_002245505.1 Calephelis nemesis
AATGAATGTCGTGGGTTTTGTAGCCTTCACGATTCTGTCAAACGGGTAGGTTGGGTTAAAGTAACATAAAGTATATAGTAACATAAAATATATCTATAATATAAAAATGAATCGCTAAATGTGTTGGTAAGCGCGTAACTCCCGAATGACTGGACCGATTTGGCTAATTCTTTTTGTACTGTGTTAGTTATTGCCAGGACAAGGTTCTTATCAAGAGAAAAACTGGGAAAATTGTAGGGAAAATGAGAAAACAATATTTTAATGATTCCCGTACAAACTCAACGGGTGGAACGAAGTTCGCCGGAGCAGCTAGTAGTATATATAGTAACATAAAGTAGTAATAAAAAAGTGTGTGTTATGTAAATAAGTGTGTCTGGAAAATAACAAACTTTCTTTGCCTCAAAAAATTTATTGAAATTCCAACTTCATAAAATTTTATTCAATTTCTTGATTTAACTATTACTTCATGACTATGAAACCATTCGGGTGTCAACCCTTTCCCTGTATTGGTACGGGTCGCCTGTGAAGATTAGACCATCTGTCTTTCTGCCTGGCAGCTTGTTATAGGAAAGCATAGACTTAGTTGGCCATCGTCAACGAGACCACTTAGAATCAAAAAAAACTTTATTCACGTGAACCATACAAGTGGTACTTGCTCGCGTCGACATTTTTATGAACTACCACCGGATCGGAATCGCAGCCACGTATTGTGAAGATACGGCGAAAGATACTCAGCGGGCTTTTTTTAATAGTAATAGTTAAATTATAAACTGTTTTAAAAATACAAATTACAATCTAATTTTAACTTTTTTTTTATGACATTGGAAGGCAAGCAAGTAGACGGGTTTCCTGATGGTAAGAAATTCCCGCCGCCTAGAGACATCAAAGGTGGTAATGGTGTGTTGCCAACCAGAGGCCGGGGTATTAGGCCTCAAGCAAAAGTAAGTTTACCGGCTACTTTACGCTCCGAACCGGAACACGTCATGACGTTATGGCGACAGGAATAGGTCAGACAGTGGTACTAATCCGGGCAAGTCGCTGCGAAACTCTACCACCTAGTCAGATGTCACGGTGCTAGTGACGGCAAACCTATGCTCGCCTTTTACGAGCTGCCTGGCACAGGAAGGCAGATGGTCTATTCTTCAAAGGAGCCCGGAACAACACGGGGGACAACTTAAATAAAAAGTATAAGCATGTTCGTCTTCCAAATACTCTGACACCTTATTATACCTTTCTTACATAATTTTGCTTTTATGTATTTTTTAAACTTATTTAAAGGTAGATCTTTAATACTAGTGAGCAACTTATTGTTTTTTTAATTGTCAGGTTGAATGAAGGGTAGAAATATACCGGTATTCATTTGTACCACCATAATTATAGTATTTTGCAATGTCATATTCCGCTCGACAGCATAGGATAGCCGAGAGTAATTGAGGAATATACATCAGTAATACCTAAACTAATTTTTAAAGCCGGTTAAAAAAAGCATTGGTAGAGTCGTGTAATCTTTTTCGAAAAAAGCTTTAGTTGCTGGGACGTTCTATAGTTTTGGTACCTTTTTCGCTAATTAAAGTCGATTGGTACAAGTTTAAGCCATGTTTGATCAACATGGATTAATTGGAATCAGATATATCTTCAACTGAAGAAAAATGCGCAAATCGGTATCATTTACTTATCTTAAAAAATATTTAAACTAAGACCATACATGGCTTTGTTAGTGATTCACGACTTTCAAAAGTATAGTTTTGTTTCTTCCAGAAATTCACGACAATGCAATTAATTAAGAGGCCATATACGCTAAAATACGTCAGCAGTTTACTGTTTTTTTCATATAAAGCAGTCATGGATCTTGCTGACAAAAATACACAAGATTAACATGAATATGCCTTACTAGACTAGTGTTTCCAACTAATGTTGCTCGATAGAAAAAAATCAAAAAGTTAACCCTTTTTTGAAAGCTTTTGCTTTCTGTCTACTTCAATTGTGAAAATATCGACACCAGATTTAACATAAACATAGATAAGCACTATACCTAAAAGATAAGTGTTTCAGTTTTTATACTAAGACGTTTACTTTCGAGCGCCATTGTTCATAGTAATCATGGAACGGGGGAGCGCGGTGATTGGCTCTTCTGTCTGACTGAGTATGGGGCCTTAATATTTTTCCAATAAATTGTAATCGCTACCACCATTACCATATTTAGTGTCTCTAGTCTAGTCTATTTTTTTATCATAAGGTGATCCGTATGCTTGTTTGCCTTCCAATATTCGATTCCTATGTGTAATTTTGTATTAATTTTACTGTAGTTGTAACTTACTAGTTGGTAACATTTTCCTTAACTGACATTAAAAATTGATGAATTTCTTTGATACGAGTATTAATGAAGGGATATAATTGTATGTTTTTTATTGCAAATGACAGCAAACACGTACGTATACGGCTACCCTGATGGTCAGAGATAACAGCATATACACATCATAAGATGTTATTGGTGCGTCACTGTCCTGTGGCCTGGAGGTTAAGGCAATTGTGCAAGTCTGTGTATATCCTCTCGACCGCAACGTGACACTGTCATTACAGAGGCAGGAATAAGCATGTCGGTAGATCCCTACCCAGGTTAGTTTCTGCAAATTACTGTATTACAATTACAGTGGTCTCTTTAATCGCCCATTTTGCTTTGGCTCGTCTCTTACGAGTTGCTAAGAAGGACACACTGATCAGGGGCCCTACCATGAACGCTTAAAGCAGTATTATTTCCATCTTGCTAAATGTCCGTCTTTATAAGCAACTTTATAGTGTACGTCATAAGGTTGTCTTTCTCCGATGACAATTAGTATTATTAAAATAATACTGTTTTAAGAGCTTATGGTAACCCCCCTGTTCTACAAAGAGGACCCGGACCAACAACAAAATGTCAAAATATATTAATATTGTTTGATGCAATAAACGAAAATGACTATTAGCATAGTCATGACTTTAAGAAAACTCTCTTAAGCATGAGAACACAATAAATAAAACAAAATCAACATTTATAAATTAGAATATTATAAAATAAATAAGAACAACTAAAAGCTAAAAGGTTACAGGTTCAAATCCTGTCTGGGGCGAAATTTTTTCTTTCTTTAAAAATTTATAGAAATTTATCCCACGCACAGGGCAAGTGCTAAAAAAAAAATAAAAAATAAAAAAATACGATGTAAGAAACGAAAGTTATGGCCATTCTAAAATGTGAATTTCATCGGTGATGAACTCATTTGGTGGGTACTCAGAATTGTGTATCTATAGGACATAACTACCCGCGTTAACGGGTTAGAAAGAAATTAAAAATTTCGCCACGGGACTTGAATCCTCAGTAGCTGAATTGGTTAGAGCATTCGTCGGCTTGAGACGAAAGGTTTCAGGTTCAAATCCTGTCTGGGGCGAAAATTTTTTCTTTCTTTAAAAATTTATAGAACAACTAAAAGACTCATAACAGAATGTTCCAAAGAGAAACTCGGCTATTCACTTATCATAGAACAGCAGAACATCAGGTTGAGCTGGCTTAATCTCGCTCATTAGTAGCGTGGCTCATGCCTTGCGTTTTCTCCGTTAGTTTCACTAAGATCTAGATAATTGCGTCTTTGTGTCCTTTATATACAATGTTGGATGACAAAACATTTACAATTGAACAATATTATCTACACTAATTATAAAGTTGTGACAGTGTATTAACATAGAGTATCATCATCCTAGGTTTGTGCCCTTTTAAATTTTTTTTTTATGATATTGGAAGGCAAACAAGCAGATGGATTTCCTGGTGGAATGAAATTCACGAAGCCTAGAGACACCAAAGGTGGTAATGGTGCGTTGCCAACGTTAAATGTTTTGCCTCGAGCAAAAGTAAGTTTACCGTCTACCTTACCCTCCGAACCGGAACACGTCATGACGTTATAGAAATAGGAATAGGTAAGGCGGTGGTACCAGTCCGGGCGAGTCGCTGCGAAACTCTACTACCTAGATTAAGATGGGGTTTAAAATGGCACAAAAAATAGAAAAAGCTTTTTTGACTATTTTTTGTCGCTTTTGTAGTAAATTAGTTGCCACTACCATCCACGTACTTATTAATTATCTTTAATGAAAAAATAAATGAACAGAATTCTCTATTTTATAACGGTTTTATAATCAAAATCAGAATCAGATAAAACTTTGTTCACCACACAAGTGGTAAACAAAGTTATTAAGTTACAATTGGTATTTTTATTAACTACCACCGGATCGGAACCGCGGCCACACACTGAGAAGATCCGGCGAAAGACACTCAGCCGACTTTTTTTTTCCAAACCAATCATAACTTTATAAACTAAAACAAAAACAAATTTCAATATAATTTTATGTAATTTGTACAAGTTCAATTATTAAAAGTGTAACAAAATTAAACAAAATAATATTGCAAATAGCAAAAAAGTTTTGCTTTTTTTTTGGTAACATGTTATCAACACTTGCCAGTGTAAACACTGTTACTAGACTGGTATAATTGTCGCAAAATAACTACAAAAATTCGAAACTACAAGTTCTAGTCAAATACTCAACACATGGAAATGATATTCAAACACAGCAAGTGACAAAAACGAAGGGAACATCCCCTCATTATTAAAAATTAAAGAGATGGCGGCTGCGATCGATCAATATAAATGGAGTAAACACCGAAAACAAAATAATTTGTAATGTTAAGCGTAATGAAATATGCGTATGAGTCTAGAATTTGCTCATTTTTTTACACATAGCTGCAGTATAAATCACAAGTTAAATATCAACTTTTTAAGTAGTTTTAACCCAAACAAATTCTAATACTTGATGAAGTTACATACTAATAAATATTCAAAATATGAACACACAACGCACAAAATAAAAAAAACACGTTTTGTTTGACTTAATGATAGCGAAAAAGCAATGGCTTTCTTGCTGACAAAAGACAACCGTTGTCGAAAGATAAGATTACTGCTGTGTTGCTACCACATTAGTAGTGTTAACGGTGATCTCCACCGCCCATGGACATCCGCAACTGCAGGAGTATCACCGATGTATTACCGACCTTTAGTACGCTCTTTTCTTAAACACCGCCATTGTTAACTGGTTCCACAAAGGTGGTTCAAAGATGTAGTTCGTTTTCCAGAATGAAACACGACACTGGCGAGCACTAACGTTATAACATAGAATTGGGCAAAGTAGTGGTACTAATCGGGATGAGATTCAGTATAGATTTCTACTATGTGCTAACTAAATCCTCTTAACTTTTCTATTCTTGAGTTATGGAATTTGCTATTATGTGCATGTTTAAAAGAATTAGTTATTTATATCAATATTTTTTTTATTTATGTGTGATATTCGCTTTTACATTCCTTGTATATTTGTAGCTTAAAGTAGTTTAAAGTAAGCAAATTGAAGGCTTGTGTTATGGGTGTCATCTCTTCTAGTCAACTATTCTGTCAAATATATACTAATAACTAGTCAAATATCCGATCCGGTGGTAGTTTAAAAAAATGTCGACGCGCACAAATACCACTTGTATGGTTCATGTGAATAAAGAATATTCTGATTCTGATTCTATTAGTTAAAAGTACTGAAATAGATACTAAAATAAATTAACATCCAGACCCGGAAATGTAGACATCTAAATGTTTATCACACAAATGCCCACCTCGTCATTCGAACCAGGAGCCCTGTGGTTGGTTGGTGGAGTTAGGCTTGTATGCTTGCTTCTTGATAAATAACTTGTAGAGGCCTTAGTGTTTCGACAGTTTGTATGGAAACCTAAATTTCGGTAGATACTATGAAGGTGGTATAGATACCCATGGGGATGATACTACGTCAGAATTTATCAATCATTTCATCTTGTAGATAGCTTGTAACACCATGAAATTACCCTTATTCTGCAAACAAATCATCGTTTGTCATTTATCATTAACGGTTTTTGTAGTAACGACACTCAATCTAGCCAGTGTTGTTGATCAATGTAAATCGTCGAGTGCTCTCAGGACAACAAAAGCGGCCTCGTTATATTTAGCGCGTTACAGTTTAATTAGGCATTCGATTTGTTTTGTTTGAACGAGCCCAATTATCTTTTGTTAATGCTGTTGGAGAGTTAGCTAAATATGTTGTTATTTTTTGTGTTTGTTTGTTAATAAATCCAAATCATTGCTGTGTTATTTGCAAATCGTAAGCGATGAGAATCATTGGTTACTAGCACCGTGACTTTGACTAGATAGTAAAGTTTTAAGAAAATTTGTCTGGATCGGTATCATCCCATATTCCTGGTATGATTGGTTCTTGCGTTGGTGTATTTCTGTTTGGAAACCTAGCGGATAATGTTGCATAGCAGATTGCTTAACACCATAACACGTTGGTAACGCACCACGAACAAATGTGATGCCTCTATGGAGTAGTTTTTTTATGGTATTGGAAGGCAAACACGCAGACGGTAAGAAATTTACGCCACCTAGAAACACCAAAGGTGGTAATGGTGCGGTTGGTACCAATCCGGGCGAGTCGGTGCAAAACTCTACTTCTAATTATAAAATACTGTTACTTTGTTTTGTATCTTTCTGCCTTTCTTTGCCATATAAAAGGTGCAAGATTTGGAATTACTTGGAGGCCTATATTTACCCGTTAATCTTAATATACTGAGACGATGATGGTGAATTTCAAGTTAAAAAAGTTTTGTTATATATTTCTAGATAGAAGGTAATAAAAAAACAAATAAAACTGGCCCAAATGCCATTAAATTTTTAAAAGTGTCAGAAGCGAACCTTTTCTGAGGTAATTCAATTCACAGAAGACAAACTTTGAGAAACTTTGGCGGGGACTAAACGCTTTATGAACCTTTGTTCTGCAACATTTATCTTTTGATAAGTTATCTCGTTGATTTAATGATAGAGGCTGGTCGGATATGATAGTATATTATCATAATTATTACCATTTTTAATGGGATTGGAAGATTGTGTCCCGTGTTGGCCCGGGCTTCCCCGTGTTGGTCCGGGCTCCTTTCCAGAATAAACCATCTTCCTTTCTATCTGGCAGCTCGTCAAAGGCGAGCATATACTTACCGTCACTAACACCGTGACATCCTATTAGGTGGTACAGTTTCGCAGCGACTGGCCCGGATTGCTACCACCGTTTTGCCTATTCCTGACACCATATCGTCAGTACTTGCTGTTGACGTATTCCAGTTAGGAGGGTAAGGTAGCCGGTAAACTTACTTTTGCTCGAGGTCTGACATCCCGGTCTTAGGTTGGCAACGCACCATTACCACCTTTGGTGTGAATTTCTTATCATCAGGAAATCAGTTTGCTGGTTTGCTTGCCAATATCATAAAAAAATTAGCAATCAGACGGGTTAGGTACTTGAAATATGTACTGTGCATCCAAAAATAGTGCATGCCAAACAAAACACGATAAAGCGAGCACTGGCGTTATGACAGTAGAAAGCGGTGGTTTATCCGGACGGGTTTGTACAAAATTCTACGAAGGCGACTTGTTTCCTAAAATATATTAAAGCAAATAAGATACATTTTTTAAAAGATCTTAAAATGAATAAGAGAAAAACATCCTGGCTAATTACTAATTCCAGTAGTTTCTTATGAAGTCTTTTGAAACCTTTATAACTTAAAAATCTTTAAGAAAAGGATCTACTCAAATTTAAAAGGACATTATAATTGTGAAGCAAGAGTGTAGCTATTACTCGTGGGGGTAGTGACCACTTACCATTAGGTTAATCCCTGCTGCGACCCAGCTGACCTCCACATAAAAAATTGAGTTGTAGGAATTTACTCTGCTTTGTTATCATACAATGTTACCTACAATATACAATGTTAACAATGTCAATAGTGTAAGACGTAAGAAAGTATCGTTACGCCCGTATTTCCGAAGAGGCAAACAAAAATACCGTACTAGGCAACGTTTCTGGTAGAAAGTTAAAAACACACATTTGAGTCCAGATGTAGTAAACGCCAAACTCATCAACACCGGACCACTAATTATTATTATATTAGTTATTATCATTACATAATATGCATAAAATAACGTCGCGTTCTCTGTCCCTATGTCCCTTTGTACCTATGCCTAAATCTTTAAAACTACCCAACGGATTTTGATGCGGTTTTTTTTTAAAATAGATAAAGTGTTTAAAGAGGAAGGTTTATATGTATATTTATAACCCGTGCAAAGCCGGGACGGGCCGTTAGTGACTGTATAAATGTCAAACTTCTATAATAGCTTATCATTGTTAACAAAATATCAAATTCTTCTTGCATCACGTTTCCTTGTACGAGTAATTTCAAATAACTTACTCTATTGTTGTAACTTTAAGTCTTGTTTAAGTTAAAATGACGCTAAACGGGCGTAATTTTATTAGTTTGTAGTTGCGTAAAATGCGTAACTTATACTGCATTGGGTTTCACTCTGTAGCACTGTTCATACCACACGGCGCGTATATTTGAAGTCGGCGCTTAAATTACGCAACTCATAGTTCACAAAATTATGTCTCTTATGCCTTAAAAGATTTACACTTGTAAGTCTCTTAATCTTAAGCCTTAAAAGACTTACATTTGTAAGTCTCTTAAGGCTGTGGAAAATAAGATCTTGTTCTAATCTCTTGATTCTGAAGACTATATTTTGACGTTACTTTCCCAATTTTATAGAATAACTAATGCATCTCTGCTTTTCACAAAATATACTGTGTGAGTTTCTGAATATTTTCTCTGTGAGAAATATATATATATTCTGTCTATAGGTTCTTCAGATTACGAAGACGTTCTCTTATCCTCTTTGATCTTATTGACGGCCGGAAAAGATAAGTAATTAATCCCAGGAAGCCGTACACATCTATATACATCACTACATCATATAAAACAAAGTCGCTTCCTCTGTCCCTTGGTATGCTTAAATCATTAAAACTACGCAACGTATTTTGATGCGTTTTTTTGAATAGATTAAGTAATTGAAGAGGAAGGTTTATATGTATATTTCATACCCGTGCGAAGACAAAAATAAAACACTTTCAAAAGTGTTGCTAATACCACAGTATTAAGAATTCTACCTACTAAGACTGTGCTAATACTGCCGTCATATGAAAAAGGCAGTAACTGACAATTTTATAAAAAATGAATTATTTACATATTCGGAATCAGCAAAAAAATGATATGTTTTGGTCTTACACATAAAGATGTAACGTCTGAGCTCTGAGATATCATAACGATTTTAGCCTTAACTACGACATGTATTTTGGTTTTTGAATCTAAAAAGCCTTAATTACACAATACGGGCTTTTTGTTTTAGTATTCTTGTAATGCTAGTCTGGAAGGCTGCAATTACCAATTAGGACTTTTTAACTAAGTATGACCTTTGAATTTATTACAATAAAAAGCCTTATCTTCGAAATAAGAGTTTTTCACTTAAGTGTTTTGAAGGGCTATGCTCACTTCTGTTTTAAGTTCTTTTAACATTATAAGGTAATATTTTAAAGTTGTATTATGGGTTATGTTCTGTGTTTCTATTGACATTGAGTCAAAATATATGAAGAGGTGTATGTTTTTATTTTAGGTAATGAAATGAAACATACGATTTAAGTTCCTATAAACTTGTTTAGGCCAGCTTTTAACTACATTAATGCTTTAGCATACTCACATTACCATAAAATGTACAATAAGTATCTTCACGCCCATATCCCTGAAGAGGTTGGCAGAGGCACAACCAGGTCCAGGGCACCTACGACTAGCCGAAGACACTTAGATTTTACAAAACATATATTGTAATTTGTAAACATACGTGTCTCACATATCTTCACGCCAAGTCCCCTACGGGGTAGGCAGAGAGTATCGAGTACTAGACCTCACAATCCTGATGACCTGTTTGGTTTCCTTTACATTAATTACCCTTTTCATACAAACATGTCGGCTTCGGACACTCTTGACACCACCCTCGTATAATATTATAACACAGATTTTCCGTAGCGCTCTCGTTACGACCGCATTTATCCTACTTTCATGCTTTTTCTGACATACCCAACTCTTGCTTCCATACAATAACCTTGGGATAATCACTGAATTATGCAAAGCAAGTTAAGCTTTTTGACCCTAAACCTCGATTTGTAATAGCTT
>NJDD01005307.1:180030-201276 GCA_002245505.1 Calephelis nemesis
AAAAAATATCATTAAAATGGGATTGTCCGGTAAAAAGTTCTGATGTGACAAAAGATAACAGACATATTATCTGGATTAGTACTAAAATCTATATATAAAAGAAAGTGGTGTTAGTTACACTACTTATAACTCAAGAATGGCTGAACCGATTAGGCTGGAAATATGTGGGGAGGTAGCTTAGATTCGGGAGAAGGACATAGGTACTTTTTATCCTGATCGATTGTGAGGAAACTGGGAAAACAACATTTTAATTTACCCATTCAAATTGAACGGGCGGAACGAAGTTTGCGCAGGTCGGCTAGTTGTATATATAACTAGGTCGTATTGCAATGGGCGTAATCAGTTTTTGGGCTAAAAATAATTTGCAAGTTGTATCAAAGAAAGTCTCTTGCTTTTTTTACATGAACAAAGGCGATGGTAAAAAGCTAATACTGAACATTTTTAATGTTTTTATTCCAAATCAATAAAACCTTACCATAACCTGTTGCCATGAATCAGTGTTGGTCACTGTAATGTTTCGGTTCGTTTAGTTAGTTATCTAAACGTTCAGTAGCTTATTAAAAAAACGTTTACATTGCAACAATTACACATTTAGTACCTAAAAGAAGACAAAAAGTATCTTCACGCCCATATCTCCGAAGATTTGGCAGAGTCACAACCAGGGCACCGACAGCTAGCCAAAGAAGCTTAGTCCCACAATGTGACAGGTGGCAAGCCTATCGTCAACCGCGTACGCAACGTAGTTTTTATTAGAAAATTGAAAAAACACATTTCTTTAAATGCCTGGGGTTCGAACCCGTCCCGGGTTAGAAGAAGTCAGACCTACATGAAGAGTTTATTTATTACCATCTAGAAATCCGTCTATAATTCATTTAAGTTAAATACTAATCTTTAAACGTAAATTACTACAAATTGTTATTTTTTCAATTGTTTTCAATTTGCAAATATTCATCCACTGGAAGATAAACTCAAGATATCTAATTACATATTATTAAATCGTGTTTTATTAAATCGTGTATCGCCTCTGTGGTCTAGCGGTCCGGGTGTTGGACTTGACTGCATGAGGTCTCGGGTTCGAATCCCGGGTCGGCCAACAAAAAGAAAATTGGATTTTTCCAATTTTCTAATAAAAAAAATGTTGGTCGGGATTGGAAATGTACCCGGTTGGCGATAGGCTTGCCACCTATCACATTGTGGGACTTAGTGTCTTCGGCTAGACGTAGGTGCCCTGGTTGTGCCTCTGCCTACTCCTTCGGGGATATGGGCGCGAAGATACGGACTTACTTTAAAAAAGCGTTGCAAACTAAAATTATTCCCCGAAACAGAAAACCCCATTAAAATAAATTAATGAGTAAAATGTAATTATTTAAAACTAGCTGTCCCGGCGAACTTCATTTCACCCGTTCAGTTTGTATAAGAAAAAGTAAAATGTTGTTTTTCTTAGTTTTCTCGCATTTTTTCCTTTATCTTATCTTTTAAACCTTCCCTGGACTTGAACAAATAATTCAAAACCCAAATTAGCAAAATCGGTTCAGCCATTCTCGAGTTTTAGCGAGACTAACGAACAGCAATTGATTTATATAGATCAATAGAAATCAATATCAATATCCCTAGACAAGTCACACAAATTGAATCTAACCCCAAAGTAAGCAAATTATATGCTTGTGTTATGGGTGTTAGTCAACGATACTAATACATAGAAATACTTACATAGATACCAGAATGAATTTAATAAACACCCAGACCCGGAAATGCAGACATCTAAATGTTCATCACACAAATGTCTGCCCCCGTCGGGAATCGAACCCGAGTCTCGCGGTTGGTCGATGTAGTTAGGCGTATACGCTAGCCACTCGACCAACGAGGCGGTCAAATAAGTAAAATAAAAGCGGAGTCAATAATTAATTTTATTAAAAATAAACACAATTTTTTATAACAACTAGCAGCCTGTCCCGGCTTGGCACGGGTGGACAAATTTCTATTTTTTCCTAGGAATAACGTAGCCTATGTTCATCGATCATCAATGTCAGCTTCTAATGGTAAAAGGATTTTTCAAATGCTTTCAAAACCTATTCAATACACACAAAATCTTTTTTTCCCCGTGTTGGTACGGGCTCCTTTGCAGAATAGGCCATCTACCTTACTGCCAGACAGCTCGCAAAAGGCGACCATAGGCTTATTGTCACTAAAACCGTGACATCTGACTAGGTGGTAGAGTTTCGCAGCGACTCGCGCGGATTGGTACCAACGCCATACCTATTCCTGCCGCTATTACGTAAGTGCTAGCTGTTGATTTGTTCCGGTTCGGAAGGTAAGGTAGCTAGTAAACTTACTTTTGCTTTAGGCCGAACATCCAAGCGTCAGGTTGGCAATGCACCATTATCAACTTTGGTGTCTCTAGGCAGCGTGAACCTCTTATCATTAGGAAATCTGTCTGCTTGTTTGCCTTCCAATAGTATAAAAAAGACTTATAAACACCATAGATATTATGGGAGTGTCTCTACACTGTCACGAGGTGTTAGGTTAGAGAGTTACACTAGAGCAGAAAATATCACTAGTATAGTATAGTAGTATAAAGCTGAGGCGTTTTCTATTCCTATGTCCCTTTGTTTGCTTAAATCTTTCAAACTACGCAACAGATTTTGATGAAGTGTTTTTAAAAGATAAAGAATTTAAAGAGGAAGGTTTATATGTACATTTTATAGCCGGGCGAAGCCGGGGCGGGCCGCTAGTTATGTTATAATTCAAACTGCTCGTTTACCTAACTAAAACTTATTTTACGTTCAACGAGATAACAATTTCATTAAAACATTTCGGCAGACAGTGACGAAGTGGCAAAATGAATTGGTAAATCAAAAAGCGATACAGAAACCGAGTCACGTTTCCAGAGGAGCTCAAACCACAACGTTGGAAACCGACAACCATAACTCTAAAACTTTATAACCCTAACTACAAACTAAACTCACTGAAGTGTATTTATTGACTTGGGAATGTATGTGTTAATTTAACGTCTTGCTTGGTGATAATACTAGCGGCCCGCCCCGCCTTTGCATGGTTATGCAATATACATATAAACCTTTCTCTTTAAACACTCTTTGTCTCTTTAATTGGATTTTTCCAATTTTCTAATAAAAAAAATGTTGGTCGGGATTGGAAACGTGCCCGGTTGGCGATAGGCTTGCCACTTATCACATTATGGGACTTAGTATCTTCGGCTAGTCGTGGGTGCCCTGGTTGCGCCTCTGCCTACTTCTTCGGGGACATGGGCGTGAAGATACTCTTTAAGCACCATTAAAAAAACTCATCAAAATCCGTTGCGTAGTTGTAATACATGTAAATTTTCCTTTTTAATCACTTTAGCTATAAAAAACGATGGGTTTGCACTTCGGGAGTGCCGACAGAAGTGAAAACTTGAATATTGACGTTGTGCATTTTTGATATTTCGGAATGGTCAGGGAATAATTTTGCTCGAATTGCTTTAATTATCAGTATGAAAGTACTATCATTTATGTGATAGAATACAATATTTATTTATTGCGCTATCGTACACAAACATGACAACACGAACATTCGCGCAAACGCCTTGCGCCGTCTTACGAATTTTCGATCAGGTCACGTGTCCTGACGAGAGTTTAGAAGTTTTTACCCATTTTAAAAAAAAGTGCGCAACGCCGCTAAAGAAGTTTTCACTTCCAAAAACCGCATCAAAATCATTTGATTCACACAAAGAGACATAGGGAAAGAGGAAGCGATTTTGTTTTATACCATGTAGTGAATTGTTATTTTCTTGAAGCTTCATTCTATATGAGGTGGATCGATTTCATAGGGTCGATGAAAATATTCCGTGCCGTAAGAGATTTCTGGAATGAAACACGCTGTTACACGATCACAATGGCGAGGGTGAGGATGAAGAGGTTCTCCGCGACTGATCTTCTGACTTTTCTTCCAGTCTTCCCCGTTACTTCTCTGGAGTTCCGACCGAGAATGTTTTGGCTCCCGTATTTATACGCTACCGATGTAACAAAGAAATAAAAAAACCAGGATATGCCCATTCTGAGTAGTGAACTTTAAAAATTTGTAACTCCTATATTATTAGATATGTGATGTTTTATTTTTTTAAAGTTTTTACAGTCAAGAATAGTAATAAATTTTACAACAAATTAAGATGTAGGGATTGAAGAAATTTAAGTTGATTGGAAAAAAAACAGTGAAAAAAAGTAATTTTTTCACAAATATTTAAAAAAATTAGTTATATAAAGCTATTCTCTGTTGTCTTATTTTTAAAGATCCTTTTTTTAAATCCTCATCGCTAAATGCTTGGCATTGATTTGTCGTTTATTTAATTAAAGTTGGTAAGCCAGTTTGGGGAATAAATTTATTTGTACATAGAAGTCAAAATTTGGGAAACTGATGTTCAATGGCGTATAAAATAATCGTTTTTTTTTTAAATTTGTCAGACCCATTTCCGTCGATAGTTTTCGGTCTAATTTCACCTGTTTGCGGAGTTGCACTTTAACGCGGGTTACACTGGGATGTTGTCTACTGAGGAAGAATTACAAACGAGAACATGCCATTGTCATTTTGGTGGTCGGGTAGGAATATCTTAGGCAATGGATCCTATTTGGGTAAATTAAGGAAATATATGTTACGAGTAGAAACCTTGTTAAATTATATACTATTTCGATGATGTAAGGAAATTTTATAATAAAATATCTTTATTTTATAACACTAAACATAATTATCAAGATGATACAGTACAAAGGGTGAGCTTTTTTCCAGTAAGAGATATTTCTACCAGCTGACCTATGAAAAGGAAAGACAGGAAAAGAAAGAAAAGACAATCGTAAACGTGGGGTAGGTATGGTCTATGGCAATAAAATAATAAAAATAATAGATAACGTCAGGCATTACATAGCTTATTATCCCGGATAGTGGATGTATGCGAGAAAACTGCAATAACATGCAAGGTAACAGAAAGAAACCACCAAGATGACTTGGGAGACTGGGTTTGGAAAAGATCTTCTATAAAACACTTTTTTGTAGTAAACTTTTGTACTTATCCACTATACACTTAATTTAATTCTTTTCGTTATTCTCTAGCCAACCGGATTCACTTTTTACAGCATCATCAGGGCTTTGAAACTAAAGATGAAAATACTGTTTTAGTTTAATGTTCAGCACTTATTTGGTTGATACAATCGAATTCCACCAAGTGCCGACGATAACAAGTACAGATTCTATAAAAGGCGGAGTATATGAAAATTTCGACAAAAGCGAATAGGAAGCCATCCCAACAAAATTATGTTTTCATTACAAAGGATCTCACTTGTCACTACCACTTAAATTTGTCTAGTGATATATTTCTAGTGCTACTAGATTGTATCTACAGTTAATTTCGACCGAAGCGTTTAACAGGGTTTTGCTTTTATGGTTGCCTTAACTACTTGGTTGGTAATTGGCTCGGTTACTATAGCCTCCTATCTTAATACTGAAACACAAAAATGTTATTTGTTATACTATAAGGGCTTTAAAGTTTATTAACATTTAAATTGTCACATACAAAATTACACATTTAAAAATATTGAAAATAGTTCAGTTATTTAGAACTAATAAACTATTTGCAGTATTATAAGTACTAGTGGTCGCCCATTTGTCGAAATTCGACCATAGTAAATTTTAATATCGTGTTGATAAGAACGTCATCTTTATTTCTGAAGACCAAACTTTTAAGTGTGCCATCTGTGATCTTTTATCGTTATCATAAATATATTTGTTTGTGTGTGTCAAATGCATGGTAGTGTGAGTAATGTTTTATTTATTGATTTAATGTACTTTAAAAGCATTATTATTGAAAAATATTAGCGTCCTGCACTTCTTCTACACATAAACTATAAGTGTGCGAAATTGTATGCTCCTGAGTCCGAGCAATTATCGTAAAAAGGGGTCCAAAGTTTTTGCATCACGTATTAACATATAGATTTCCCCCGTGTTGATCTGGGCTCCTTTGCAGAATAGACCCTCTGCCTTCTTGCCCGGTAGCTCGTAAAAGGCGAACATAGGCTAACTACCACTAGCACTGTGACAGCCTACGAGGTGGTACCACTGCCTTACCTGTTCCTGTCGCCATAACGCCAATGCTTGCTGTTGACTTGTTCCGGTAGCCGGTAAACTTACTTTTGCTCGAGATCTAAAACCCCGTCCTTAGGTTGTTAGGCCAACATATTATTAGTCAATACAAAAGAATGGATTGAAGTAGTGTTTTTCCCATTCTACTCGCAATATCCATTTTTTTATGAAAACTTTCTCCTGGATTTAACCAATCTAACAAAAAAGGATTATCAAAATTGGTCCATCCGTTCAAGCGTGATGCGATGATAATTGTGACTTAACTTGCTCAATAGACCTAATTTTCTCGTGTGTGAGTGTGTCGAGTGCTGCAACTTACCTGGATCGGGATCCACCGACTTACCTTTGCTGCCGTCATAATAAGTGTCACGTTTTTGACCAGAGGGTAGGCTAGCCGGGAGGTTTTAGCCCCCGGCCACAACACAGTAACGCTCTTATACCATCCATGGTGCCTATTGGCCACGATTTTTTTTATCAGGAGGTTATCCCCGTGTTGGTCCGGGCTCCTTTGTAGAATAGACCATCTGCCTTTCTTGCCAGGCAGCTCGTAAAAGGCGATCGTAGGCTTACCGTCACTAACACCGTGATATCCGACTAGGTGGTAGAGTTTGGCAGCGACTCGCCCGGATTTGTACCACCGCCTTACCTGTTCCTGTCGCCATAACGTCATGACGTGTTCCGGTTCGGAGGGTAAGGTAGCCGGTAAACTTACTTTTGATCGAGGTCTAACATCCCGACCTCAGGTTGGCAACGCACCATTACCACCTTTGGTGTCTCTAGGCGGCGTGAATTTCTTACCATCAGGAGGTCCGACTGTTTGTTTGCCTTCCTATAACATAAAAAAAGGTAGAGTGCTTTTTACTGTACCATCATATCATAAAAACAACGTATACAATAAAGAATTAATTAAATAAATATATAAGGACCACTCGACAGTGGTCGACCGATGTCAACCACAGGACAGTAACACACCTATAACATCCATGTCAGTAGGTGTCTGTAGGTCTGTAGGTCCCGTTTGCTATCTCACCTCTCACATAAAAAAGTTTTAGAGACTTGTAAAACCTAACATTGCCTTTGAAATTTCATCACTGGCCGATATTCATGCAGCGCTGAAAATTGATTTAGTTTCATAGAAATGTGAAGCCTTTCAGCTCACTCTCCATAAGCACCAACCCTAATATCGTTATTCAGCTGGCTCAAGATAAAGCTTCAGTGGTGGGGGCTGAATTGACTTATATAAGTTCAACGGAACTATCCTTTTAAGACTGAAAAAGTTCATCCTGCATTATTGGCAAGAATGAAGGATGAAATGTTGAATTGAAAATTCTTTTATTCAATACTAGCTATTTACATGCGGCTTTGTCAGCGTAAAATAGATTTTCATACAAACTTTCACCCTTATTATAGTCGATTAGGTTAGTTAAGATTGATTTTTTTAAAAATGATCCATATTTAACTTCGGTTTTTTTTATTTCAATACATATTAAATGTCATCAAATTTAGTTTAGCGGTTAACTAACAGACAAAAGGCAAATTTTTGCATTGACAATGCTAGTTTGAAAATATGAAATTAGTATAAAAGGATGTATGGAATATGAACTTCACATTTCTAACGCGCACGTATTAAAGTTATTTAAATTATACTAGCTGTATCCCGCGGCGTTGCCCGCGTGGTTTGGTCCGCCACGATCATTACTTTAGATACAAACTATCCTATGTGTTCGTCCAAATCAAAGTCTATGTGTGTGTCAATTTTCATTAAAATCGGTTCAGCAGTTTTTGCGTGAAGTAGTAACAAACAAACAAATATACGAACTTTCTCATTTATAATATTAATAGGATAATAAATTTCCCTGAATAATTGCCATAAATTGAATCTAAAAACATAGTAAGAAAATTACATGTTTGTGTTCTAAGTGATGGTCAACGATCCTAACACCTAGAAATACTGAAATAAATAGTTAAATAAATGTTATGAACACCCAGACCCAAAAATGCAGGCAACGAACTTTTGTTACACAAATGCGTGTCCCCGTTGCCCCCTCGGGAATCCAACACGAGTCGTGCGGTTTGTCAGTGGAGTTGGGCGTGTTCGCTAAGCTCTCAACCAACGAGATATCGGAATAAAAAGAGACCTTTGTCACTCGCCAGCTTACTAATTATCTCGACATACCCACACAAAATTGTACTATAACGTCATTCTGTTGGGATGTGATAGAATTACAAACAAACTGACTTTTGCATTTATAATGTTAGTATGGATTTGTAGTACCGCGCATTGGGGGAGCTTAGCTACCATGTTAACAGATTACCAATACCACCAGAATTACAGTCGAACAGAAAACAAAATAGATAACGAACACGAAAGTAAGTATCTTCACGCCCATGTCCCCGAAGAGGTAGGAGAAGGTACAACCAGGACACAATGTGATAGGTGGCAAGCCCATCGACAACTGGGCACTATCCAATCCCGAGAAACATTTTTTTATTAGAAAATTGGAAAAACCAAATGTTTATTTTGTTGCCCGACCCGGGATTCGAACCCGGGACCTCATGCAGACAAGTCCAACAACTGAACAGCTAGACCACAGAGGCGACGGAACAAACACTATAGATGTTTTACGATTAGATGCTTTGAATTCGCCTTACAATGTTACCTATTTTTTTCGATTTCAGTTTTTTTAATACTAATAAAAAGTAAGAAAAGGTTCTATCGTCGGAGCTTGGTGGAATTCCATTCTTGATGTAATTGATGTTTTTTTTTTATTGGAAGGCAAACAAGCAGACAGATTCCCTGATGGTAAGAAATTCACGCCGCCTAGAGACACCAAAGGTGGTAATAGTGCGTTGCCAACCTGAGGCCGGGATGTTAGGCCTCGAGCAATAGTAAGTTTACCGGCTACCTTACCCTCCAAACCGGAACACGTTATGACGTTATAGCGGCAGGAAATGGGTATAATAGAAGGCGGTGATACCATTCCGGGTGAGTTGATGCAAAACTCTACCACCTAGTCAGATGTCACTGTGTTAGTGACGGTAAACCTATGCTCGCCTTTTACGAGCTGCCTGGCAGGAAGGCAGATGGTCTATTCTGCATCAGAGCCCGGACTATGAATGAAAAATATTGTCATCAATGCTATCTAAATGTATCGCACGCGATTTAAAATAGCACCCTGAGACCAATATGGGGAAAAACAGTTGGTATATTTTATGTTTGAGTACAAAGACTTTAACCGGATACAATTTAATATTACACACACATTTTAACGAAATTATGAGTTAAAGTTCAAAAGAACCTTTGCTAAGAACGAAACAATTACTTTATCCGATACTGATCATATTATTTTAACGTTATAAATAACACATGCCAATATCAGCTTTATCCTAGTGTAGCAATGATTAAAATTGTATACGTTGGTTTGTCCCACAGAATGTACATTCCTAAAGAGAATTTCAGCCTTTCAATTAGAGCCGTTACGAGTTTGTATGTGCTCTAAAACATTTTTAGCAAACAAGTCCTTACAGCGGCTTTTACCAACGATTCTTAAAGAAGCGTTCACCGAAATTAGGGATTAGTAGGTCAAGTCATAAGAATTTCGCCATAATTATTTATTTTAAGCGGTATGCAAAAACAAGAGACTCTTAATTTGCTTTTTTGTTTTTAGTACGTTTGTTATGCGAATACTCTGCCGTTTGTAAATGGATTTTAATGTTTTTTTGTGAGGTAGGCTACGGTCAGAGTTTCATTGAGATCCGTATAGAGTTTTTAAGCTATACTTCATAAAACATTTTTTTGTTTAGTCGAATATAAGGGTAATGGAGTTTGTATTATTTAGTCTAACATAAAAAAGCTGCTGAGAAGGCAGGACGGCGAAAATAAGTAAGAATAAAAAATATTCACTAAGTACTAATACAATTTCATTTTTCACGTATAAAGTTAAATTTTAAAGAATGTTCTTCGGATGAAATAAATCTATACATATAATAAATGTGTAGAAGGGTCAATTCTGTACATTGAAAATATTGAAAAAATAAATAGCAGGGAGTGTTACTGGATCGATACAAAACTCAAATATGTAATTTAAAAAAATGTCTGTCAGTATGTTCAGACATCACGTGAAAATCAAAGGTTCGATTTTGATGAAACTTGGTATAATTATACCTTATTGCCCTGGACATAAAATGGAATACTTTTTATCCTGGAAAAATACGTAAAAAAATAATAAATCTTAATTTTTCAGTATTATCACGCGTAGACCGACATCCGCGCGGACGGAGTCGCGGGCGGAAGCTAGTTCTAAATAAATTTTGTGCTCCGTTATTTTTAAGGTTTGAAAATGCCTGAATAATTGTATAAATTAGGGATATATTAATAGGAAGAGATAAGTCCTTTTCTGTTACTGTTGATACAAATGTCACTATCATAATGTCACGTTTTTTTTTGAAAATGTCGACTTAACAACTGATTAAAAATATAAAAAACAAACATTTAAACAACATAACGGCCATGCATCGATACAAATAATTGCGCTATAAAAAAGAGTCATGTATTTTTAGAGAGTAGTTCAAGTTTGAGAGTTAAGTTTTAAATGAAACTTCAAAAATTTCATCCATATAAATAAATATTCCTGGACATGTTAGACAAATTGAATCTAACCCCAAAGTAAGCAACTTATATGCTTGTGTTGTGGGTACTACTAATACATAAAACGATACTAATACATAAAAATATTTAAATAGATACCAGAATAAAATTAATAAAACATTAATAAACTATTAATGAGTCCTACGTTTGGTGAAAGCATGGACACCATAACTCGCGACATCCCAGAGACATCTTTATTAATATAAATCACAAAAACCCAATCAACCCGGAATATGAACTACGTAATTCAGCGTGGAGAGCTGCACCGACGAGTGTCTGCGAACTGATTGAACCATTAATTGAACTTCCAAAGCACCATCACTCTTCAAAAAGAATTCTAGTGATCTGAACTACAAAATATGAACCAATCAGCTAAGAGATTTACTTTTTTTGTTTCTAGAATTCTAGACTATTTTTCTTTCTGTTTAGTAAATTGACGGGTGGCCGCGACCTTTCCTGTTGCTATTTACTTTTTTGATATTAAAAAGTAGCGCATAAACAGACAGATGTATGAGACAATAGTTGTTTATATACACTGTTGATTTTACAGATGCCTTAAACTAGAATATTATTCAACGTGTGGACAAAAGTTTACCAATAAGTTTTTTTTATATTATCTTATTATTTTGGAATCTTTAATCTTCTTACCTACCTACTTACACTTTTATCGCCTCTGTGGTGTAGCGGCCCGCGTCGGACTTGACTTCTTGAGGTCCCGGATTCGATCCCCGGGTTGACAGAAAAAAATGTATGTTTTCATTTTTTTAATAATAATAACGTTGCCCGGGATTGGATATGTACCCGATTGGCGATAGGCGATATCACCTATCCACCTATCACACTATGGGACTTAGTGTCTCCGGCTAGTAGTGGGTGCCCTGGTTGTGTCTCTGCCTACCGCTTCGTGGAAAAAGGCATGAACGTACCTTTCTATTTTATAATAACTGGTAAAAAAGTTGTGTGGTAGAAATCGCTTTGTTTGGCGATAAGACCACCCTTTGCCTATAAACTATAAACATAGAAAATCGTAAATACTTTTATTTGTATCTAGTTTGTTGTTTGTTTGATTGCACACAATTATAATTTTCATACAATAAATCATTCACATCACTGACCTCACTGATGGATTATTGCAGCATCTAACCTTATTTACTCGATTAGTACCAGTAGCAATGGGGTTATCACATCCCAATTTCAAATCTCTCCCAATAAAATCAATCAAAGAATGCCACTGAACAATATACGATAAAGGTTCTGCTGTTGTATGTTTTAAATGAATTTCTATATTTAAGATTCGGTTGTCGCATACTTCACACAAAAAAACAAGAATTTCGCTTGGTTAAAGCAGAGAAGGTTCTTACTTCTTGAAAAATGTACTTTTTTGATCGTAAAGCAGTACTTCTAGGGAGCTATTAAATAAGTAGTTTGAAAGAGTTGGCTGCTTCAGATATCCATCTATTACTTTTTTTAATTCTATATAATTATCTACAAAAAGAGTCCAAAACAGAAATTTTACGATTTTATTATTTTACTAGCCGACCCGGCAAACTGCGTATTGCTTGAAATTAGCAACTACTAAAAATATATATAGAAAAAATCTGAACTTTGTCCTGACAATAACCAACACAAAAAAAAAGAATTGACGAAATTGGTTCATCCGTTTGGGCGTGATGCGACTACCACTGCAAATGTTTTTTTTACATATATATGCACATAGATATAAACACTGATAGGAACTTTAAAATGAAAAAGCTAAATCTATACACACATAAAAATAAATCCTTGTTTCTGTTGATCATCGCATCAAGCATATACGGGTGGAAGAGTTTTGCAAATTATTTTTTTTGTTAATTATTTTTAGGAACTATTTCTAATGAAATAAAATAAAATGTAAGTTTATCGTCCTCTAGTCTTAAGAAAGTAAGTAAGTATCTTCACGCCCATATCCCCGAAGAGGTAGGCAGAGGCACAACCAAGGCACCCACGACTAACGAAAAACACTAAGTCCCACAATGTGATAGGTGGCAAGCCTATCGCCAACCGGGCACATTTCCAATCCCGACCAACATTTTTTTATTAGAAAATTGAAAAAATCCAATTTTTCTTTTTGTTGGCCGACCCGGGATTCGAACCCGGGACCTCATGCAGTCAAGTCCAACACCCGGACCACTAGACCACAGAGGCGATATCCTCTAGTCTTAAATATTAAAATGAGTCTACGCGTCCCTTGGTCATTGAGCGACGCATGAACGAATGGACTAGTTGTGCTAATTATATTTTGTTGACATAGTTATTGGTAGAAGGTACCATAAAAAAGATCATAACTAGGAAATGACATCTGTAGGCTCAGTAAAAAAATTAAAGTATATTGAAATAATTGGATATTCTACAAAGGTCCCAAGACAGCCTTTGAGGCGATCGACAGAACTGGAGTTTGAATCGTTATGTCGCTACAATGATTAAACTGTCAAAACTTGCCGAAATCGAGAGGTTGGAGCTCGATGTCTCGGAGGAATCGGTTCCACTTATTTCAGGAATGTCTCGATGGAGCTTCCCTTACTAATAACAGTATTTTCGAAATTCGAAGCAATGTGAAAGTGTGAAGTCCTGAAAATTGTTTATGCAAATTCAGGTTTTGCTACAAAATGGATGAGGTTCGAAATACAAATTACATTTTAGAGTTCCGTAAACAAAGGCTAAATAACGGAACCTTATATATTAGTTATGTCTGTCTATCTGTCTGTCGTATGTCACAGCCTCTTTAAACCATTAGAGCTATGCTGTTGAAACTTGGTAAGTACATGTATTCTGTAAACCGCATTAAGATTTTCACATAAAAATAGAAAAATAACCTAAATATAAAATACATAAATAAATTTTTGGGGTTCCCCGTACCTAGAACTAAAATTATTTTTTTTTTATCAAATGTGTTGGGTTTTGGCCTTCACGTTAGTATTTTGCCATTCGTCAAGTAGAAATTTGCATCAAATTTTATATAAATTTTAGTCAATTATAATTAGTCATCCTATTAATATTATAAATGCGAAAGTTTGTATGTATGGATGTATGGATGTTTGTTACTCTTTCACGCAAAAACTACAAAGCCGATTACGATGAAATTTGGTATGTAGGTAGCTGAAGACCCAGAATAACATATAGGCTACTTTTTATCCCGGAGTTCCCACGGGATTGGGACTTACGCGGGTGAAACCGCGGGGCGCAGCTAGTGTAAAATACATAAATAAATTTTTGGGGTTCCCCCGTACCTAGAACTAAAACTAATTTTTTTATCAAATGTGTTGGGTATATCTTTCTTTAAGTTTTGGCCTTCACATTAGTATTTTGCCATTCGTCAAGTAGAAATTTGCATAAAATTTTATATAAATTTTAATCAATTATACCTAATTAGTCATCAGTCATAAGTCGTCCGCTTCAGGTTGCAAGAAATTGGATGAGAAAGCTTTAGTTCAATATCCAACTTAATGTAAATAAAAATAGAAAAGATGAACATTTTAGTCTGTCGTAATACGTCGTTTGAGGATTGTCCAATATAAAGTTCTCAGCTTGAATGTTTGAGCTAGAAGCTATGTCAAACGTTTAACGAAATTCTTCACCAAAGTTTTTCAAGTATTCTCAAGCACCTATAACTTTAACTTGGATCTTAAATTCTAACTTGAAAGGTAACTGTTACACCGCTAGTAAATGTTACATATTTTTGCTACTTATTTTATCCTCTTTTTGCGTGGTTTTAAACATCTGCCATTAGTCTAAAGCACCCGTCATGAGAAGCTATAAATTATGTAAACAAACGTTCGGGAGCTAACAACATTTGGTTCAAAGATAAAAGTATTTTTTTTAATATTTAATTAATTAATAATTTAAATATGTATAATAAATTACGTATGTTTTGCCATTTTTTACTGGGTACTGGCTTCATTATACGTTAATACACAATAACAAATAATGGATAAAAAAAAATTAAGGCAACAATTAACAAAACTAACAACAATAACAAAGTGATAACGAAAAGATAAATAAATTAACAATAACAACCAAATCCGCGATTTTAACAAAGCAATGAAAAATTCAAAACTCGAATGACGCGTTTATTTCCAAAAGACGAACCGATGGTTTGCATTCCCGGCGACCGGCGCGTCCCCGTACCAAGACACTCAAACGTCAGTCGTTAGATATGATCCGACTAAATTAAATAGGTTGTTACTTTCATATAACCCGTCTATATTTTTATTTCGATTGAATATGGTCAGTTTATTGTTGTGTCGAAGTAAAAGAAAATACTTGGTAAAAGATGTTTGTTTACATAATTCATAGCTTCTCATGACGGGTGCTTTAGTTTAATTTATAATTTGTATCAATTTATCACCTGATTTCGTAAAATCTGGATTTTAAAATTTATTGAAGCTTTTGTCTTGAGTCGTCAGGCAGGTCAGGGACCTATTCTTGGGTAACGTAATTTTATTCTTACCTAAGCTCATCGAATATTGAACTGAATCAAATAGTTTCGGAAAATGTGCCTGCAACATACGAAAGGCGAACCATTTGGCTTTAGAACCCTAAAAAGTACATCAGTATTTTTTTGTAATTTTATGAACATGTAATAGCTCTTATTACTATCATTATCATCATCATCATCATCAGCGGAGGACGTCCACTGCTGGACATAGGCCTCACCCAAAGAGCGCCACAAGTCACGGTCACCAGCCGCTTGTAACCAGCGACTCCTCGCGACTTTGATCAGACCATCAGAATTTAAATGGTATCAAAAAAATGTTCTTTCTTCTATCTACATAGGGTACCGTTATTAGTAATAAAAAACTTGAAGCTTACGTTTTATAAGCGGCGTTATAGGAAAGTATTTTAGCCTATAGACTATATTTTTCGTATGTGCCTGGGACCAAGTCGGAAAAACATAAATATAATATACTATTACATCTACATCCATAGAAATTGTACGGGCCACAGTACAATAACGCATATTAAAATCATATCGCAGCGTCGGCAAATTTTATTTTATAATGTAAATCATTTAGTTCAATAAAACATCAAGTCCGCGCACGCGTCACATTATCATTAAATTTGAACTCAATATAATTTTATATCAAACCAGTTATTTTATTCATCTATCAATCAATCATATCAATCTATCAATTTAAAGGTGTTAAGTCTACAGACCCTACAGTAATATTGTAAATACGAAAACCCATATCTCTGTTTGTCATTTACACTTTACGGCTGAACCGCTAGACTGATTTAAATGAAATTTCATACTCATATAGTTGAAAATACGAGATCAAACATCGGCTACATAATTTTCAGGAAGTCTTAAGACAAAAATGGGGTAGTTGTATCAAAATTTCACATAAATGTATTGTTTGCACATAAATTAGTTTCCAGTGCTATAACAATTGCTCCCTAGTGTTCTATTAGGTTAGTGTAAGCTACTTACACGAAATCACAAAATGTAACTATTCGTTGATATCTATTGTTATAAAAAATTGTTATCATACTTATTTTTTAAACATTTACATATTTTAACATATTTTACTAGGTAGTAAAGTTTCGTAACGACTCGCCCGGATTAACACCACTGCCTTATCTATTCCTGTGGCCATAACGTCATGACGTTTTCCGGTTCGAAGGATAAGGTAGCTGGTAAACTTACTTTTGCTCGATGCCTAACATCCCAGGCTCAGGTGGGCAACGCACCATTACCACCTTTAGTGTCTCTAGGCAGCGTGAATTTCTTACCATCAGGAAATCCGTCTGCTTGCCTTCCAATATCATAAAAAAACCATGAAATGAAATCTATGTATTAATTTGTGATGCCTAAACTTTGGACTCCTTTTCATGAAAATCATGGGAACGGAGGAGTATGAAATTTGGCATACTTATAGTTTATGTGTAGAAGAAGTACAGAACGCTAATATTTTTCAACAATAATGCTTATAAAGTACATTAAATCAATAAATAAAACATTACCTACACTACCATGCATTTTACACACACAAACAAATATATTGATGATAACGATAAAAGATCATAGATGGCGCACTAAAAAGTTTGGAAACAAATTAGTTGGTCTTTAGAAATGAAGATGGAGTTATATAATAATATATAATGCTTAAATTTCGACCAACGGGCGACCACTAGTGTATTTAAAACGGCTTAACCTGCTTAACGCAAAGCTGGAAAATCATAAAAAAACCTTCTATTTGCTTGACTATAGGCTCTATAAAAGCAACATTTTTGAAAAAATATTTCAAAACTGGTCCATTACTTTCATTCATAATTACAAAACACTTTTTTTCTGTTTTTAAAATAATTTTTAGATAAAAATCACTTTTAACAAATTTGATTAGTCCCAGAGATAATAGAGAATCTTGTGTACGTATTATTAAACTTTCACTTAGAAAACATAACCATAAGTTCATGAGTCCACAGTTCATACGAATTTCGAAACTCGAAATGTTAATTAATCAAAAACGTTAATTAATGAAAATGCCTAACTTGTCTAACAGCTGCAAAGTTCAATAAAAGTCTTAAAAATCTACTTGCTTACCTTGGAATACTGTAAAAGCATGATATTAGAAATTTAAAACTGATCCTTTGCTTGACAGTAACAAAAAAACATTTTTCGTTATTATTAAAAAAACGTGTGTGTGCGATTCACACACGATAGAAGTGAAACTTCAGTTAATCGACAAAAGAATGAGATGAATATATTGACCGCCTCATTGGTCGAGTGGCTAGCGTACACGCCTAACTACACCGACTAACCGCGAGGCTCGGGTTCGATTCCCGACGGGGACAGGCATTCGTGTGATGAACATTTAGATATCTGTATTTCCGGGTCTGGGTGTTTATAAAATTTATTCTGGTATCTATTTAAGTATTTATATGTAATAGTATCGTCGACTAACACCCATAACACAAGCATATAATTTGCTTACTTTGGGGTTAGATTCAATTTGTGTAAGTTGTCCAGGGATATTATTATATATAATTGTGTCTCTTACCTGTCGCTTTTCCGTTGCACTCGTTTTGAAATCACAACGATTCTAAAGAAGTTTCACTTCAATAATAATTTATAGATAAAAAACACTTTTAATTTATATCTCACGCACAAGCAAATCCGGGAAACTTTCATACATACTATCTAACTTCACTTGGTAAACAAACAATCCGACAGGGAAACCAGTAAAGGTCTCGAGATCTTACGAACTTTGGACCTCAAAATTGCGTAGTACAGTTTGAGACGGTTCTGCTGAACATTACTACACACCGGGGCTCCAGTGTCCCTTATTAATAAAACTTACGCGCCCGTTGATCTCGTGCGTAACTTCACTTTTGCTAACAAAAACTGAAGTTAAACACCAGATTAACGGGTGCATAAGTTTTATTAGTAAAGGGGTATGTTACGTATAAAATGTATACATAATATATACTTTGACCGCCTCGTTAGTCGAGTGGCTAGCGTACTCGCCTAACTGCTTCGACGAATCGCGAGGCTCGGGTTCGATTCCCGACTGGGGCAGGCATGTGTGTGATGAAAATTTAGATGTCTGCATTTCCGGGTCTGGGTGTTTATTAAATGTATTCTGGTATTTATTGAAGTATTTCTATGTAATAGTATCGTTGACTAACACCCATAACACAAGCATGTAATTTGCTTATAGTCCAGTCATTTGGTAGTTTTACCTGGAAAGTTTTCCGGGAGTTTTGAAAATTGGTTTATTTATAGATTTGGATATGCTCCTTTCGAATTTCAACTTTACCAGCTCGAACCCCCGCCGCTCGCGCCGCCATATTGAAAAAATAGCGCCTAAAAACGATTTTTTGGAAATATCTCTTTTCCGACGCATTTTACGACAAAAATATCTATGTACAAAATTAAACTAGAGAAAATTTCCTACAATTTATGTATTAATAATTTTTTTCATAAAATCAATAGCTTTTGGCGTACGAGCGAAAACTTTCCAGGTAACCCCCTTTTTTTTACCAAATGACTGAACTATTACTTTGGGGTTAGATTCAATTTGTGTGACTTGTCCAGAGATATTTATTATTATTATTTATTATAACTATTAAATGAATCAAGATATCGACTGTATCAAACAGTTATGTAGCTAAACTGGAAATTCATCAAATATGTTGATGCGGATAAAAGTAATTCAAAAACTTGAAAAGTTTGATGATTACAAAAGAATTCATTTTGCACAATTAACACATACAAGTAAATACTATTTATCTATTAGTATATGGGGGCATTTGTAACCTGTAACACAGGTTTATACCTAAAACTGGCACTAATCTCTTACAAGCAGGCTTAAACACTAAACAGGTTTTCTTTAAGTTTAAGAAATTTACCTAGGTTTAATGTTTGCCTATTGTAACAGAGAAACACATTTATTACTCTTATTGTTTTTATTTTATTATTATATTACTTCCTACAGACTCGCCCGGATTGGAACCTCCGCTTTACTTATTCCTGTCGCCATAACGTCAATGCTTGCCGTTGACGTGTTCCGGTTCAAAGGGAAACGAAGCCGGTAAACTTACTTTTGTTCGAGGCCCAACAACTCGGTCTCAGGTTGGCAACGCATCATTACCACCTATAGTGTCACTAGGTGACGTGAATTTCTTACCATCAGGAAATCCGTCTGTTTGTTTGCCTTCTGATGTCATAAAAAAGATAAAAAATAAATATAAATGTGGTGTCGTGGGACACCAGGTAGGAACGAAGTTTCTTCGGCTAATGTAGAATCGACACAATTCATGAGTATATACTATGCATTTGCGAGGTGGAGTGAGGGAGAAAGAGAAAGGTATTATATACTACTCGCTTGTGTATACGACTGTCGCGTCTGCGCACATCTCATTTAACGGTTTTAAATGTTTTAATCCACCCACTTTTTTTTACGATTTTTACTATCACATTTTTTTCTGTTCGACCGCGCTGCAAAATTCCTATCTCCTCCAAGCCTGCCGTAAGGAACTTCGTTCCAATAATTAAAGTATAATAAGTATATATCATACATAATAAGTAAAAAAATAATCTTGTGTTCATATAACTAAGTTTCACTCAATAAACAAGCAATCGCGAGTTCATGTTGCTCGGGTAATAGAAACTGGTTATAGCATAAAATTTATACGAAGTCAGAGTTTTGAATTGGGTATTAAAGTTTACGTTGAGCTTGTTGAACAGTGCTGAACCCCGGGTTCGAGTGTCATGTGGAACTGGGTGCTGATTATGTATCTCAGTTGCCAACTCAAAATGAAAAAGTGTAAATCCAATAGCTGTGAAATAACGAGTTCTACATAGTATGCTATCTCCAGTGACCAACAGAAATACAATAGAGATAGCAAAAACAAATGACGTCATTTGACAGCTATTTGATCTACACTTTTCCATTTTGAGTTGGCAACTGAGATACATAATCAGCACCCTGGAAAGCTTAAGAAACAGGTGAAAACACTAAAGTTACTGGCTTAATTAATACTATATAATTATAGAATAAAACTAGCTGCTGCCTGTTGTTTCGAGCGTCTATATATTTATTCAGTTCTCCGACAGAAACCAAGCTAAAGAAAAACCAGCTGTTAAAGTACATACACATACATACACATCTTGACGCCAAGTCCCTTACGGGGGTAGACAGTGAGCATCTAGCNTCTGGCTTCCTCCATATTAATTACCCTTTTCATACAAACAAGCCGGTTTCGGACAGTCTTGACACCACCTTCGGATAAAACCCGAGCGATCTGATCGTGCAATGTCAACCTATGTAGGTCTCCTCAGCTATCTACATCCATCCACATTCGCATTGTATATCTGTTTTGTCAATGTTTCATCTGTCATTTTTTCTACATGTCCCAACCAGCGGAGCATGCACTTTCTGTTTCACTTTCAGTTCCACTCTTTCTCGGATCTTACTGTTGTGAATGCGGACAGCGAACATAACACTACAGATTTTCACAGATTTACAGCACAAGTGCTTAGTTTTTATTTCGACCGCATTTATCCTCTTCTCATTCTTTTTCTGACACACTCAACTTTCGTTCACATATACAACAATGTTGGGATAAGCACAGAGTTATACAAAGCGAGTCTAGCATTTTGACTCAAAACCCTGCTTTGAAGTAGACTACCCAGCGCTCCATTCACACTATTCCTTACATACGTTCTTCTTTCTACAATCAAGACATATAGTTTCATTCACTTGTTCCAGCATACGTCGTCAACTAAAACTCTTCGTTTCTGGCTTCGTCTCTTTCAAACACTAATACTTTAATTTTTTCGCATTTAAATGTAAGCCCTTTCATTAGAATCACCTTTCATAACTGTGACCAGTGTTTGCTACTCTGATAGTGTAGAGCCCCCGTGTTGGTCCGGGCTCCTCCCCCGTGTTGGTCCGGGCTCCTTTGTAGAATAGACCATCTGCCTTCCTGTG
>NJDD01005308.1:20675-41834 GCA_002245505.1 Calephelis nemesis
AAGCCTATCGCCAACCGCGCATAAATCCCGAGCAACATTTTTTATTAGAAAATTGGAAAATCCAAATTTTCTTTTTGTTGCCCGACCCGGGATTCGAACCCGGGACCTCATGCAGTCAAGTCCAACACCTGAACCGCTAGACCACAGAGGCGATATTTGTATTAAATATAAATATATATATTTATATATGTATATAAATTACTCTAATTATTCGAATTCCAATCTCAACAAGATTTAAGCTTGAGTTATGAGTGTAAATCAATAAAATAATATATAAATAAAACATGTTGGTCCAGGCTCCTTTGCAGAATAGACCTGCCTTACTGCCAGAATCTGCCTTACTGCCAGGCAGTTCTTAAAAGGCGAGCATAGGCTTACCGTCACTAACACCGTGACATCTGATTAGGTGGTTGAGTCTCGCAGCGACTCGCTCGGATTGGTACCACCGCTTTACCCTATTCCTGCCACCTAAACGTCCAATGCTTGCCGTAAGGATTCAGAGGGAGGGTAGTCAGTAAACTTACCTTTGCTCGAGGCCTAACATGCCGGCCTCAAGTTGACAACGCACCATTACCACTTTTGGTGTCTTTAGGCGGCGTGAATTTCTTACCATCAGGAAATCCGTCTGTTTGTTTGCTTCCATTATTATAGAAAAACAAATTTACCGATACCCATAGCTAAAAATACAGACGGTCCCTCACACCTGTGGCAAATATGAAATGCCTGTCCTTCAGAAGTTAAACTCGAGCCTTATAAATACCTTGCTCAAATGAAGATCAATTATGTTGCTTACAATTACTATACTGGTATTAAATTACTTGTAATAATTATGATAGAATCTATCTCAGCAATTAACGCGATCTTAACTGCATGGTAATAGCCATAATAATCTATATTTATTTTAGAATAAAATATTTTGCTTGTTAACAAGCATTTTGAATATACTAGGAGTAGTCTAAGAAACAATTATCTAGCATTAAAATGTCATTTTTGATGTAGTTACAAGTTATTTCCGTCACTTTAGCTTTTGTCTTTTACTTCTTCTTTTATAAATATGGATTTCGATAGTTTTTTACGACGTAATTTGCTTATGTCAAATTAGTTCATTCTTTTACATATATTTATTAGTCACTATGTACAAAGTCATGTCAGATCAGGGTATTGAGTAAAGCGGTGGATTCGTTACTCAAGCTTATCTAGTGAGATTTGACGGGAGCGAGAAATTAGACGATCACTAAAAAAAATCTAATTCCCACCTAAATTAACCGATTTCACTCAATATAAACACGAAATTCTATAACAATTAAAAAATTACGACCATCTTCATTCACGATGGAGCCAAAACTCTAGCCTTTTTAAACAGCTCGAGAGGAGCCTACTACAGTGTAGGAACTACACTGACCAACCGCGAGCCTTGAGATGAATGAAGTCCCTAACGGGAGCAGGCATTTGTGTTAGGAACGTTAAGATATCTGCATTTTCGTGTCTGGGTGTTCATAAAATTCATTCTAGTATCTATTTAAGTGTATCGTATCGTATATGTGTTAGAATCGTTGACTAACACCCATAACACAAGTATATAATTTTCTTTGAGTTTAGATTCAATTTGTGTAACTTGCCAAGAAAATTTTTACATAAAAGAAACAAATAAAAATTACGTGAGAAAAACAAAAAAACCTTAATGCATTCCCTGCGTAGCTACAAAGTGCTAGGTTAATCCCTAACTTTGAAATATAAATTTGGCACATTTATGAAATCAAATTTTTGGCACATTTTTATCACCTCGTTGGTCGAGAGGTAAGCGTACATACCTAACTCGACAGATCAACCGCGAGGCTCGGGTTCGTTTCGCTAAGTTACGGGAGAAGGTATTTGAGAAATGAACATGACTGCATTTCCAGGTCTGGGTATTTATTCAATTTATTCTGGTATCTATGTAAGTTCTATATTCTATGAACCAATAACACAGAGACGTCAAAAAACAATTTAATCTTTCATTAAGTCACAATTTTTAACAGAGTTCAAAAAAACGAGGAGGTTATCAATTCGACCGGTACATTTTTTTTCACGACGATTTCTCCGAGGTTTCTGAACCGATTTTCGTAATTCTTTTTTTTTGTTTCATGCGGAATAGTTTCGAATTGGTCCCTTAAAATTTTGATTCAGGTTGGCCAATAAATTTTTATTTTATCAGTATTTTTTATCTATTGTCACATATCCCGATGTTTCTTTTTATTAAATTAAATCATATCAGCAATAAAGTAAAAAGTATTAAATAAAAATAACTACGTTAAGAAAAACCGACTTCAAAACTTAAAATTAAGCAATAACAAAGATTTAATTTTATTTAATTACTACCTATTATTTATATTATAGTAAGTATTAAATTGGCTTGGCGCCGACTTGAAACCTAATAGTAAATACAAATAATGTAGTGCTTGACAACTGGTTAAAAGATGATTGACGTCTCTGAGTGCGGCTGTAACACCCATGACACGAGCATATAATATGCTTACTTTTAGGTTAAATTTAGTTTGTGAAACATAGGTATGCAAGGACATTTATTTATTTACTATTTCGACAAGCAAAATTTAAGTTTTTCAATCTTATGTTCTTTTTCAAAGGTTGTTTCTTTTTCTTAGTCAAATACAGATGTTATATAGGTATAATTCAAATATCAAAATAAAATTCGTCTAAATATCCTTGTATGCTTGTTTATGGTATTGGAATGCAAACAAGCAGACTAAATTCCTGATTTTAAAATTTCATGCCGCCTAGAGACAACAAAGATGGTAATGGTGCGTTGCCGACCTGAAGCCGGGATTTTAGGCCTCGAGCAAAAGTAAGCTTACCGGCTACCTTGTCCTCCAAACTGAAACACGTCAATGGCAAGTGGTGACGTTATAGCGGCATTAATAGATAAGACGGTGGTACCAATCCGGGCGAGCCACTGCGAAACTCTACTCTGACTCTTACCTAGTCATGTGTCACGGCGTTAGTGACTATAAGCCAAAGTTCGCCTGTTACGAGCTGCCTGGCAGGAAGGCAAATGATCTACTCTGCAAATGAGCCAACATGGTAGAAAATGCTTATAAAGACAATAAAAATACTTTTTATCAATTCCAAGGGAGGTAAAACTGGTTCATTATTTTTATGTTACCGCCTCGTTGGTCGAGTGGCTAGTTGGCGAGTGTTCCCGACGGGGGCAAGCATTTGTGTGATGAACATTTAGTTGTTTGCATTTCCGGGTCTGGGTGTTTCTTAAATTTATTCTTGTACTAGGTGCGCCCCGCGGTTTCACCCGCGTAAGTCCCAATCCCGCGGGAACTCCGGGATAAAAAGTAGCCTATATGTTATTCTGGGTCTTCAGCTACCTACATACCAAATTTCATCGTAATCGGCTTTGTAGTTTTTGCGTGAAAGAGTAACAAACATCCATACATACAAACTTTCGCATTTATAATATTAATAGGATCTATTTAAGTATATTCTATGTATTAGAATCGTTGACTAACACCAATATAATACGGGTGTTAGTGTTAGTTACACACAAGCATATAATATGCTTACTTTGGGGTTAGATTCAATTTGTGTGACTTGTCCAAGAGATATTTATTTATTTTTATGTTTGTTGCAGTTCCAGGGATAAAAAAATGCAGTTTAAGTGATTCAAAATGCGTCGTGGAGTCTGGAAATGCATTTTTGCCCTCCATGGTTCGTGGTTTACCAGAATACGGAGTCGAACCCCTCGACCCACATAACGTAAAAAGTGTAGATCTTTCTTCAAAAAATCTTAAACTGATTGTTAGTGATTTAGAATTTACTGGATTTAAGAATACGGTGATACAAGACATCGAGTAAGTTCAATTTTCGTTTCTTCTTTTTCAAAGTAAAACACGTTCTTCTTTTAACTCTTCTTTTCTTGAAGGTTCATAACATATTTCTTGAGTTAGAGTATTATATAATTTTTTTTCCAATCTTTAAATTTTAAATTCTTTAATGATCTTTATATAATTTAAAAAAATACTAAAGCCCACCTGTTAGCCCATATTATTCCTATAGTTTGAATTGTTTGATTTGTAGGTAGTTTTGTTCTTATTACATTGCTAATGTTAAGTTTGTCGATTTTTATTTCATAACTTTCTACTTTTTTCTTTTTTGTTATATTTTATTTTCATCCATTACATGTTGCATGTTCGGTTATTAAAATATTTTATTCAATTTGATATATTCGTTAGTTAGTCAGTTAATGAGGAATCTAAGAACTAAATTTTCAGTTTGTTAAGATTTGTAATTAATACACATAATAAATGCTATTGTCAATTTAAAACGACTGCTGCTACGAAATATCTAATCACTTAGTTTTGTACAATTCACAAAATATTTGGTGTCAAATGAAAGAGCATGCAGAGTCTAAATACAACATCACATCATTCAAAAATAAATCGAATAAAAGTTTTATCGAAAAAAAAACATAAATGAACTTATAATGTAGCACTAATGTTCTGTTGTTAGTTTATATTGTTAATAGTAAAAAAGTTTTAAATGTCATTTCATTCCAAGTTTATTGTCTTCAATAATAAGCAATTACGAAATATTTGATTAAAAAGGCCTACCGGTGCTATTCTGTGCTAAATTTACTATGTAATGAATTTTGTTGACATCCACAAAACTAATCGAGTGCTACATAATGGACCTAATAAAATTTAGTTTACTTGTTGCAGTTCAATCTTTTTTATAAGTAAATATATATGAGACTAAAATAGAAAAACTCAGCAACGTAATATAAATGTCAACAGAAAATTCAATTAGTAATACTTAATAAATTTAATACTACAAGTAAAAGAACAACAAAAGATGTCAAATTAACAACTGATCAAAGAAAAATAACTTCTACTTTAGTAAAATATACTCATTTGTTATGCAAAATAAAACTCGTTGCTAACATACGAATGCACAACGAACATTGTTAAGAACATACGAATGCACAAATTATTCTAATTTTTTTTATAAAAGAAGTAAAGTGTACATTAAGTTTTTTTTTTTAAATGAAGATTGTAGATAGTATAAGAACATTATAAGTACACATAACATTATTTTTCTCTCTACTACGTCTACTGTACGGTTAAAGATATTTAAATTTGTCTGCGAAAATAGTTTTAGATATGAAGATAAAAATTAGCCTCGCTCTCTAACATTCAAGTTGTCTCCACTCACAAAAATTATACTATGACATCCCTCCATTGCAACGTGAAAAACGAATAAACAAAAACACTTTTGCATGTTTAATAACAGATAATCATAACGACTTTACATACAAATTTACTAATATTTTTTTACAGAGTTGATAAAAGCAAGTCCAAATTAGTAATAAAACTTCGCCTTAATCTTCAAATGGAAGGCAAATATGAAATGAAGGGAAATTTGTTATTCCTTCCCCTGGAAGGAAAAGGGCCTGTTCATGTAACTGTCAGTAAGTATTATTATGTTTTTTTAGTTTTATTTAATTACTGTATGAAATACTTTCGTCACATAAGTTTTCACGTTTTATTAGATAGGGTTTAAAAGAATTTCAAATATTGCGGTCAAATGCAAAATTTAATAATAAATTCATTATATTCTTTAATTCAATCAATTTTTCAATCTCTTTAAGCAGTTAATATTTTCTTATGATAATGGAAGGCAAACATGCAGACGGATTTCCTGATGATAAGAAATTCACTAGAGACACCAAAGGTTGCTTTCAATCTTACAATAAGGTCATACTAAATTAAATAAACGTAAACAATATTTGCATGTTCATTACTATGTTTTTACACCGTCAAATCTTTATTTATAAATCGATCTGTTTTTTAAAGATTAGTAAACAAACAGACAGATTCCATCTCGTACCTGAACTTTCTTTCCTTTTAGGGTTACGTACCCAAAGGATAAAAACGGGCCCTACTTCTGAGCCTCCGCTCTCTGTTTGTCTGACCGTCTCCAGGCTGTATCTCATTAACCGTGATAGCTAAAAAGCTTAAATTTTCATAAATGATGTATATTCATTGTCGCTATAAGAACAAATACTAAAAATTAAAAAAAGTATAGATGAAAAAAACACGTCTATCGTCACCCCGGATACATTTGCTTAATATTAAAAGTGGTAACAAGCAGACGCTTCAAATTTTCACAAACTTTAACTTTGCCAAATTTTATGCTTTTGCGTTCGCGCAATTTCTGTAAAAAGGAGTCCAAAGTTTTTGCATCACGTATTTATATATATAGATAAGAAAAGAGTTTTATTGTATCTTCTTAATTTTTATACAGAAAATATGGACATCACTGTCAACACTAAGTTCACCGACGTAGAAAGGGACGGTAAAACTTACTGGGAAGTCGTCTTCCGCGACTTCACATTCGTATTACAGGATAGATCGACTGTTGTTTTCGAAAATCTATTTGATGGAAATGATGTTTTGGGTAAGTTCTTTATATTTTTAAAACCCGATGGAAAGAGAGTATTAGTCTGTGGCATCATTATTTTTAAACGAATGGTATTTCGATGTGGGTTTTTTTGTTTTGAAAGCTGTGATCGAAATGTTCTTAGGCACATTTACACATATGTTTTGTCAGGAGTTTAACATTTTTTAATTTTTTATACTAAGTTTTTAATAAATTTCTGAGATATTAAAGTGCCAATGTTTGATGCTATGTTAAGTTTGAAATTGAAGCTAAAATTGGATAAACGGAGACGAAATTAGATTAAGTATTATGGTACATTGACAGAACCAGCTCTATGACCTAGCAGTTCTGTGTTGAACTTGACTTAATAAGGTCCCAGATTCAATCTCCAGGTGCGGCAACAAAAATAAAAAATGTGTGTTTTTTTCAATTTTCTAATACAAGTAAAATTGACCGGAAATAAATTTGTGTCCGATTGGCGATAGGCTTGTAATCCATCTCAATGTCGGATAGTATTTTCGTATAGTCGGGGAAGATTTGTCTCTGCCTACCTCTTCGAGGATATGGCAAGAAGATGCTTTGCTAAGTGGTATCCAATATATTAGAACGCTAGATAAGACATATAGTAATGACAGCTATTCTTTAAGTCCATTTAAACGGCCTCTTTCTTTTTTCTCAAGTGTCCTCGCCTACTGCTATACTATGTCCCTCCCCCTGTAATATTAGTTCCGTGGTCACTCGTTACACTCTTACAACATCTACTAAAATGGCGAAAATCTAATGAGCACTATTTAACGCTAATCTTGTGGAATAGTACAATAGATAATGAAATGATAGATAGCTTCACCGACAAGGGCTGATATACCTACAGGGTAACATCTGAAGTATCAGCCAAATTTTGAGAGAGGGTTGGTAATCAATAACACTTTCTATTTACGAAGTAATAAAAATTAAAGACAAAAGAAAGAGAAAAGAAAAAAGAAGAGAAAAGAAAGTTGCAAGTTATATGTCATCACTCGTACTAGGTACGACGTAGCGTGACAACAAGTGAAGTATTAACTCGGACTATTTTAAATGAATGTTATGAAAGTAAATATTATTTGCAAATATTATTTAAAATGCACTATTATTTTAGTCTTAACTCCTATTTATAAATTTTTGGCCGGTCTTCTGAAAGTGGCCCTGTATATACATGAGACATTCGATGATCTCAGAGGCATTGCTGCCTTAGAGCTAGGTGTTGCTGTGTTCTATGGCCTTTAAGCTTCTAAATTGTTGAAAACTAGCCAGCTTTTAATTTACTTATCGAAAAGATCTTCCACCATCTCAGCAAGAATAAGACAACCTTTAAACTAGGTAGATTTCATTCAAATTTTGTCTGTGTAAAAGACATTCAAATTGCTAAAATTAAAATATTTTATCCATGTTATGAGGTATTGAACATGAACGTGCTCTTTTAATTTGTAAAAAGGTACAGTCCCCAAAGAACAATTGTTTTGTAAATCGTTTTACTACTTTTAACCGACTCAAAAAGGAACCGACCAATTAGACTGTATTTTTTTTATTAAGTGATTACTTGACACGTAACTAACCGGTTTCGGTAGCTTCATTAAAGCTTGGTTTCTGAAATCAACGAACCGTAATCCGTTAGGATAACCATTAGTTGTTTATTTAAAAGTAACGATTCGTTACTCATGCAAAATGCTTTGAGTTATCAATAGACAACGAATTACCTACCGTAGTTACAGGTCTTACTATTCGTGCAACAAGCTACTGGTCGTTAGCAAAAACGACTAGTTTTTTGATATAGGAACCGGGCATAAGAAAGGTAGGTAATGATTCCGAAAGCAGCTATAAAAAAAAAAAATTAAAAAATCGCAAAATCATGAGCTATCTTTCGTAAAAAAAGTAATCAAATCATGACGTGGTGTGTAGTAATTAATGAATTAATTAAATAATTTGAATAATGAATTAATTAGTGAATGAAATATTTCAACCTAAATTATTTCACATAGTATAGTAACATATAAAAAAATACTCACCATTTTTTTTCAGCTGGAGCCGCAAAAGAAGTAATAGCAGCAAGTGGCAATGAAATCATTGAAGAAGTTGGATCACCACTAATCACAGATGTCGCTCAATTTGTAGTTAAAGAAATTAACGACTTATTTACGGCTGCCTCTGCCAATCAGTTGTCTACAGATTACAATTAAACGAGAGGGGTTTGAACCTTTGTGGCTTAGTTAACCACCGCTATTTTGTTTTTTTTTTCAAAATGGCGGTGCACGGTAATTCTTACAAATATGGATTTTAGGATATGTAGATCAAAAACTTTTTAAATTAATTACCGTGTTGCAATAATTACCGTGCGCCGCTGCTTTAAAAAATAACACAAAATGCCGGCCAGGCACTAAACCCGACTTCATACAAAAAAGTTCAATAACCTTTGTGCGTTCCGGGACGCGAGACAGAAGTGATAACTTAAACTAATTTAATTTGAACTATTTAATATTGAAATTGGTTAACAGAATACTCTACTTGCCGGCGGCCACAGCTATATGTGTTAGAGAAAGGCAAGCCTGGCACACTGGGACTGTAACGTGTTACGTAACGCAGCTTGCTCTCCCTTAAGAAGTTATCACTTCAAAGAGACATTTTAACAATTCCAAAAAAATTTGGGAGTTTTTGTTTTGTGCTATTTCTTTGTACTATGTATTAAAGATAAAGATAATAAAAATAGCAAAATAATTTGTTTCTTTATTCTTATGAAGTCTACTTATAATACCTTTTTAAGCGGCTTCCAGATACATCAGCCCACGTCTCCTTGATGCCTCCTTGTTACTCGTATTCCTCTATATCTCTTGCATAGGATAGGCCATTCGCCTGCTTGTCAGGCAGATTGTAAAAGGAAAACAAAGGCTAAATGGGTCAATATCAATTAGATCACTGATGGTAGAGTGCCGGGCTGGAATATTGAGTGTCGTATTCCGGTTATATATTGTTGTTACTCCAGTGCATTATTTTTCTAACAATGCTATCAGCATAGCAAATCTCAGGCCGGTATGTTAGATGTCGAGCAAAAGTAAGTTTACCGGCTACCTTATCCTATGAACCGGAACACTTCAACGGCAAGCACTGACTTTATGGCGTCAGGAATAGACAAGGTAGTGGTACCAATCCGGGCAAGTCTCTGCGAAACTCTACCACCTAGTCCACGGTGTTAGTGGCGGTAAGCTGATGCTCCCATTTTACGAGCTGCCTGGCAGAAAGGCAGATGGTCCATTCTGCAAAGTAGCCCAGACTACCTCAGGGAAAATATAGGGATATAAGAATGAGTGGACATCAAATGTCGCCAAAACTTAGGTACTTAATTGATAATTACGCCACTGAATGGTAACACCGAGATGACAAAAAAGAATTAATTTTACAAAACTTCTTTGAAACCTTTATCAATCTTTGTAAATAGTTAAATAAAAATAAATTAAATGAATCTAGCACGAGTTGTGTTGCTAAAAAGTAATATATTTTTTATAAAAGAAGTCCAATGATTTTTTTTCTCATTTAACATCACCGGGTACACTCTCTGGTGCCAATTTATCGTTGAATTTTGGAACACTTTGTATATAATGTATCAAAAGTATATTACTTTACATACTAACTTTTGTCCGACACTTTACCCGTGTGGAGTTTCATTATATACGATATTGCAATGTCGGCATATTATCAGGCATGAACTACCTAATCCTGTAAATTACATTTTAATCATCACCCAAAACATAAAATGTTATACAAATGTCCACCCTCTTTTTATCCCTATAGGAGATGAATTTCGAAAATGTTAAGAAAATGCCTATAACAGTATTACTATCGGTATGGCAAATTTCAGCAAAACGGTTTAATGGGTTTGTCTCTGCGTTGGTCCGCGAGTCAGACAGTCAACTTATTCTTTTCAGTACACACATAGACTATAAATCACATCTTGTGAATATAAATCTGTCAATACGTCTAAACACTGTGCGGTGGTATCCAAAAACAATGATATAAAAATGTCAACGAATAATGAATAATTAATGTTACACATGGTTAAAGACAAAGTTGATAAAAAAATAATATTTTAATACTATCTACAGCGCGCGGTTTTCCTATCAAAATTTTTGCTTAGTGAAAATGTACCGATTAATATATAGAAATATATATTGTTATGTTATGTTAATAAACTAATTGTTATGTTAGATTTGTATAAAAGCGAGAGTTGGTTAAATTAGAAAAATCATGAGAGTAAGATAAATGCGGTCGAAATGAAAGCGCTACGGAAAGTCTGTAGGAAGCGCTTGCTGACCGTATATGTAACAGTAAGGCATGTTCCGTTGGGACGGTTATGTGGAAAGAATATATCAAATATTGACAAAACAGAGAAACTTCTCCTTTGTGACACGATATATGTACGTATAGTAACCTAGGTGTTTTTATCGATAATACTCTTTCTTGGACTAAGCAACTACAGGAGGTCAGTAGGAAATTTTTTTATGCGTGGAATTCGTTGACACGTCTTCTCTTTTTGCTCCCAATTCCTACCAAGATTATGCTTGCTGATTCCTTGCTACTTTCAATCTTAGATTATGCTGACGCTAGCTATGGAAATCTTACTGTTGAGCAAATAAATACACTCGAGCGTCTTCAAAATCTTTGTATTAGATTCATATTTTCATTGCGTAAATATGATCACGTTTCCGAATTTCGTGCTAAGCTCAAGTGGTTGCCTATTAACATTCGCCGAAACTGCCATATCCTATCTCTTCTATACTCTATTCTCTTTGATCCATTTGCACCCATTTCTTTAAAGGAGAGATTTAAATTCTGTAACAGTGAGGTAAAATTTCTCAGGTCCAGTGATACTTTTCAAGTTCCTTCTCGTAACACTTATTACTATAGCCGTTCTTTTACCTCGCAAGCAAGGCTTTGGAATTCTCTTCCCGTAGATATCAGGAGAGCTCCAAATATTAATATTTTCAAAGGACATACCTTTGAAAATATTAATATTTGAAGCGTCACTTTCTGCGTTCACTGTGATTAAGGCCGCCTTTGTGTATGTTATAAATTAAGTTTTATTTGATGTATTTTTATTTTTTTAGCACTTGCCCTGTGAATGTGAATTAGCGTGAAATTATTTTAAAATGTGAATTTCATCTGTGATGAACTCATTTGGTGGGTACTCAGAATTGTGTATCTATAGGACATAACTACCCGCGTTAACGGGTTAGAAAGGAATTAAAAATTTCGCCACGGGACTTGAATCCTCAGTAGCTCAATTCGTTAGAGCATTCGTCGGCTTGAGACGAAAGGTTACAAGTTCAAATCCTGTCTGGGGCGAAGTTTTTTCTTTCTTTAAAATTTATAGAATTTTATTGTATGTATTTGTAATTTATCTGTATTTGGTGCACAATAAAGAGTTATTATATTGTATTGTATTGTAATAATATACCAGAGGAGACATGTGTTGACATGTTACTATGAAATCATCAGAATTTAGCCGGGACTGATATCGACAATGTCCAAAACCGAAACACAGAACATTAAACAGTTAAAGTTTTAAGCGCTTCCTGCTCCTATTCCAGTTAATTCTGATAAAATAGCAAGTAAAGCTCTGAATGAAATAAAGACGTCTAAAAATACATACAACGTTTTACGCTTGTCGTAGCGTTAAAGCGCTAGCGAGGAATGTTTTTTTTTAATGACTATTGTGTTGCCAACCTCGCGTTTTTTACAACTTCACCGGGCTTTGTGGGCCGAGCAGAGTGCTCAGCCCGAGACATCATTATTTAGATGGATTGGACTGTTCCCTACAACGCCAGCAACAAGGGCTGTCTCCCGGGAGACCGTACCTCGACTTGGTGCTGCGTTCTGGTTACTGGGTGGACTAGGTGGAGGAATAGTGGCGGCTCGTCGCTCGGCGTTAAGCGCCGGGCGCAAGAGTCGTCGCCTAGATCATCTTCGTCGCCTAGACCGGCGGCGACGGTGTAGTGTAGTGTCTTGTGAATTTGTGTTCCGGTTGGGATTGGGAGGGTTCCGCGGTTATTGGATCCGGTCGATCCGATAACACGTGACGGGGTCTCCTAAGTTTGGCGGGCGCATTCGTAGTTATTGTAGGCACGAGGAATGTTGCATTATAGCTATCCGTCTTACGATTTTTTGTCTTACGAATTCAAGTTTCCTGGCACGACTTTAGAACTTTTTACCCATTCCAAAAAAGTGCGCAACGCCACTTAAGAAGTTTTCACTTCAAAAAAAAAGTGCGGTTTTATTACACTTATGGTAATGTACTGTTCAGCGTAGAACACGAAAATGAAAACCTCTAACGCTAAGGCTACATGAATAGGTAAGACAGCAATAACAGTATAAAAAAGTGATGGAGACACAAAGGTATGAATACTAGACAAAAAATGACATTGGCGTGATATTATTTATGTTTATTTCCCGGTCCATATTAGTACTGCCTCTTTAACCTGCCATCTCTTGATTCTACCATCCTAGCATTAATGCTCGGCAACGTTGTCTTTCTATGTAAATGGTAGCGAATATTACATCGACTTGTACTTTTATCTCACGATATTTTTGAGAACGACCAGGAAGTGCAACATGACCCAAAACCACACATACATACATATTTTCATGCCAATTCTCTTGAGTGGTAGGCAGATAAGATCGAGGTTCAAGTGTCGTGATCCTTAGTGAAAACATAAAAGTGATTTTATTTAAATTTAGCAATGTGGATTACCCCGTAAAACTCTTGGCGTGTCCAGATGATGACATATCAAGTGATAACAATACGTATACGTATACGTATACACACGTATGTCTAGTCTCTTGTGTCGAGTTGGTGAATAACTCGATTCCTACCTACTTGCTAATTAATTGTGGTGGATAAGGTAAGAAAGAAAGTATCCCCACAGCCGTATCCCTGAAGAAGAAAGCAAAGGTGTAGTCAGGACACCCATGATTACCTAGAGTTACATCTTAGTACCACAATGTGATAGGTCGAAAACCTATCTTCAACCGGGCACATATCCCGAGCAACATAGTTTTTAACCGTGTACAAAAAGAGGAAGTTCTCAATTCAGCCGGTATATTTCTTTATGTATGCATGTACACCGATTTCTCCGATAATTATTTTTTTGTTTGCTGCGAAATAGTTTAGAATTGGTCTCTTAAAAATTTGCTTCAGGTAGGCTTAAATTTCAGCAATAAACTAAAAAGTATTAAATAAAAATAACTACGTTAATTAAAACCGAATTCAACACTTAAAATTAAAAAATAATATTAATTATTGTATACTACCTATTATTTATATGTGCTATTTACCTACTAATAGATTTGAAGTCGGTGCCAAGAAATAAACTAGTAATTATATTATAAATAAACATTAAATTGGCTTAGCACCGACTTCGAACCTATTAGTAAATAGCACATATAAATATTAGGTAGTATATAATTAACATTATTTTTTTTCATTCTTTATTTTTTAGTTTTGAAGTCGGTTTTAATTAACGTAGTTATTTTTATTTATTACAAAATTGAAAAAATCCATTTTAAGTTGCATAGGAATCGAAACCGAGTGTTGTTTCTATGCCTACTCTGGACCACTAGACCACAGAGGCGATAAGTTAAGAGGGTAAAGTCAGTCTAACTCATGCTAGAGGGTTAAAACTTCAACCTCAGGTTGGCAACGCACACTAACCTCCTCTATCCTAAATCTTATCGTATTATTATAGCGAAAGTTTGTGAGAATGCATGTTTGGTACTCTTTCACGTAAAACTACTGAACAGATTTAGACGAAACTTTACAAAAAATATAGTTTATACATCTGAATCATACAAAGGCTGTAATTCATAAGAAATATACTTTAGCAAGTGAGCAAAGTCGCTCGTGAAAGGAATCCTTATCATCAGACAATTCGTCTGCTTGTGTCTTACGAACTCATAAAAATACGATACTTTTTATACCGTGGGAAAAGCTTAGTAATCATAACCTAGAGCTTAGTTTTTATACAATTTAAACAGCAGATTTAACATTTATATTACCTAAAACCTCTTATCATTTATTTTAAATGTACTCAAACTAACAATTATTATAAATGTATAATACTTGTTATGTATATCTTGCAGATACTATTGTTTGTCCAAAATTTGACCAACCAAAATCAGGCCAACAAAAAACGACTTCAGTTGCAAAATTAAATCAACTAAGAATAGAAAAAAGGATTGTTTATTTTTATCTATTTGTTACTTATTTATTATTTTTACCTATTTTTTTAATTCCGTTTTGTTTTAAGAGGGTGGTCCTCTATTCCCTGATATACTATCATCAAACCTTGACTTGGCGAGAATGGACTCCTTTGAAAGAAAAGAAAGGTCTTCCAAAAAAATCGTTGTACAAATGATAGCGAGATTGATGGACAAACAAATAATAAAGAAGTCAAACATTTGGCCTCCTCTTTTCTTGAAGTTAGGTTCAAAAGCCTAACAAATTTCAAAACTAAGTAATATATAAATATCTATACTTGATATTATATACCAGCAGTTTCACGCAGCTTCACCTGCGTAACTTGGCTTCTATTACACCGATTTTGATGAAACAAAGCCTATGTCACTCAGGAATAATGTAGCGCTCTAAAGATGAAATAATTTTTAAAATCGGTCTTGTTGTTTCGGAGCCTATTCGTTTCAAACAAACAAAAAATCAGATATTTCCTCTTTATAATATCAGTATAGAAGAAAAAGTCTGTCTGCCTCTAACGCTTTCACGGCTAAATCGCTACACCGATTTGGATTAAATATAAAATGTATATATAGTAAATGACATCTAAACTACCAGTTCAAATCAAGTTACTTTTTTCAAAAACCTATTATAAAAAGAACTATACGGGCTATTTAAAGTTTGTATTAAAATCTCTCATTGACGAAAAATCCTTTTATAGAAAAATATTTATTGCTTAAAAAACCGTTCGCTTTGTAAAAAATTACGGTGTAGCAGTATTCAAAACTGCACTAAAATTGAATAATATGTTACAATAATTAAAAAACATTTATTGACCTTTTATCTATACTGTTTAAAAAAAACAATTTTATTTTTATAAAGTTTTGTGCAATCTTGCATTTTTTGGAAATGAGTAAGGTCTTTTTTATAAATGTTTTTTTATGTTAGAGATCATCGAACTAGCACACGATTCTCCTGATGTTGAGACAGACGTGGCCAAGATGTTACAGGTGCATCGCTGTTTTGAGGCCGGGATGCAAGGCCTATTGTGCAAACCGGAACACGACAGAAACATTATGGCGATAGAACTCTACCACCAGTGGTCTTGCTAGTTATACCTACACCTATATTTTAACTTGCGCTCGCCTCTACGAGCTGTCTGAAAGAAAGTACAGATATTTAGGAACCTATTCGCTATTACATATTTGGTAACTGGGTAGGGCTACCCTTCAGACAGGAACCTGACAAAGTCACTATGGCGGCTGTAATAAGAATGGCGGTGGATCCCCACCTGGGGTAAATTGCTGCACAGCACTCTACCACTAGTGATATTGTGAACATTGTAATGACTATGCCTGTGCAATATTTTAACCTGTGCTCGCCTTTTAAGAGCTTTTTGGCAGAGAGGCAGATGTTCTACTAAGAGAACCCAGACCAAACCGGAGAAACAAAATTAATTTTTAGCGATTCTAGCGGTAACTGAGCTGGCGATGGGTTAATAGCTGATGCTCCTCTAGACATCGCACTTACTATCCCGGCCCTAAACAGTAGCAGGGGTGTTACTTTAGGTACTTTCGGCTGGCGGACCTTCCGGGAAGTTTTACTTCCATTCAAGTCAATTTGATACTTGCTAAAATGAGGGTGTTACCAAAAAGTAGGACGCTGCCAACTGGTACACTAGACATGTCGCCTGTAATTGTCGAACATTTCGATTTTTGATTTGTGCTAGGATTTTGCTTGATTGCCATTCAATGGCATAAAAGATGGCTGTCAAAATTGTAGAGCGCAGTTTAACCAACTCTAGAAAGAGGAGGATATCAATTTCACTGTATGTTTTAAACCGATTTTGAAAGTTCTTCTTCGAAATGGTGATGTTACCAAAATTATCGTGATCCTACTAATGGTTTTTAAGTTACCTTATGAATTAATTATACATCGTTGATAGTGATACGTTCATAAATTATTATGTACTAGCTGCTCCGGCGAACTTCGTTCCACCCGTTCAGTTTGTATGGGAATCATTAAAATATTGTTTTCCCATTTTCCCTACAATTTTCCCAGCTTTTCTCTTGATAAGAACCTTGTCCTGGCAATAACTAACACAGTACAAATTAGCCAACTCGGTACAGTTATTCGGAAGTTATGCGCTTACCAACACGTTTAGCGATTCATTTTTATATTATAGATAACTCAAAACCATTAGTAGGATATTGATAACATTTATTTATTTGAGACAATCTCGAAATCATTATCTGTCTTTCAAAAAAGGAATTAGTTAATCATTCAAATCGTAGTGATGAAATGATTGATGTCGATTCTTACAATTTTAACGCGTTTTAATAATTACACCTGATTTTGCGTTTTGTTAGAGAATGAGTCGCTAAAGAATTTAAGCGTACAGAAGACTCTAAATATTAATACTCTAAAATTTGAGATACAATGCTCGCCGTAGTCATTCGCAACAGCGAAATTAAAAAAAATGTGTGCGTGTACTAGCGTACACTCGTAAGAAGTGAAGAAGTGAAACTTCTTTGTGACGTTATTTTTCAAAAAATAATTTACTAGGTATATGCAACTTTACAGAAATTGGTTAAATAAAGTTTATTGCCAATCCCTACTCCGCTGGAGAAAGTGTACTTCGAATCACGCGTGGTAGGGATAAGAACAAAGATGGCGCGTATCGGAAAAATGTGACGCGTAACGAAAAAATGTTACACTAATTTTTTTTCCAACCCCGAAGTTTCACTTCAAAAATATTAGTGTTAACGTGCTAAAGGACATGCTCCGTTGGTTCGGTCATGAGGGAAGAAAGATGAAAGCAGACATACCTACAATACGAATATGGGAAATACGAATATAGGCATACCCAGAAAATGTAGGTTGACCCCTAGCAATTTGATCGTGGAATGACCCTATCGGGCTCACGATATGCTTCCGAAAAATGTACAAATCCATTCGTTTTTAGCTGAGTAATCGTGTAATAAACGAAATAAAAAAACCAACCTCCTTTTTTGGATATAGTTAACAAAACTACTATAAAACGCGGCGAAACAGGTCAAATGTATGATTTTATAAGATAAACACACCGACAAAAAGTTTCTTCAAATTATCGTCGTATATTTTTCCATCAAAATAACTTTTTTGGGCGGTTATTAAATCCCGCGACAGTTTGTAGCTAAAATGCATAATTATAATAATAACACAAGTTTTGGAAGTCAAATGTATTACATAACTAATTTTATATACTTTAAACGTATATTCATATTCGTATTTTAACGTATATTCTAGTATATTATATATTTAAACTTATGCTAGCTGTAGTTGAAGGTTAAACAAAGTCTTTTCAGCATACGATTCCAAAGAATATCTACGTAAGCATTTCGGACATATATAAAACTCAATGACAATTTGAAGAATACTTCGGGGATACGGACAAAAAACATCTTGTCCCTTTGACCTATGTTATTACAATTAAGAAGATGTACTACAATACAATAACTATTTTTGGTGCACCAAATACAGCGAAATTAGAAATAAGTACATGATTTGAAACTAAAACTATAAAATACACAACGGTGACTTGACAACGCGTGACGTGACGGTTTGGCAATGAGGCCAAATTAGCTACCTCTTACAGGCATCCCTATGGTAGAAAATAATATTCAGGGAGATAATGTTGCATGTTTATCTTAAAACATTGAAAAAATAATCATTACACTGCATGGAATCAGTTATCCTGAAAGCAGGAGCTTGTTTTAATCGTAGGTAGGTACTACAAGTAATATAAATAAACAAAACGGTTACAATGTATGATAGAAAGGGCAAAACTTGATAAGAAAAAAAAGGTTGTTAAAAATATGTTTCAACTATAAAATATTATTTTATAGTTTTACACATATATAAATATTTTTTACACATATATAAATATTTGTGTAAAAAATATAAATAACTACAATGATATCTATTTGATTAAGTTGGTTATATATTTGCATACCACAATGTGGTAGAATATATTGGTACGAATAAGTATTTTACAACAACTTTTGAACACCCAAATTCCACAAGTATGTAAATTTCATTTACATTTCATAAAAAAATGACTTCTATTTAAGAAATGTAATAATAGCCATCCTTTTTTAAATTGAAGGCGTGTCTTTTGCAAAAGTGAAATCTAGGAAAAAGTACTGCCGCTTTTACAACATGGAAGTCGGACAAGGAAAAAAAATAGTTACTAATTATGATAAAAAAGTGCATAACACATAATTTCTTTTATTATATTTTGTAACGACGGCGATCCTCTTGCTTGGGTAAGTTTGTTCACTATTCTAAAGTAAAGTTGGACTAACTGTTATGGTGGAGCTTACTAGGTAGGTGCGTAATTTATACCATTTCGTCCCTGCTCATGAGAAAGTTGCTATGTGTTGAAATTCATATTTTGGTGTTTAAAATTATCGTCGTTTTTTTTAAATAGAAAAGTATCTTCATGCCCGTATCCTTCAAGTGGTAGGCAGAAGAGATAACCAGGCCACCCATCACCAGCCGAACACCCTAAGTCCCACACACTGAGATAGGTAGCAAAGCTATTGCCAACCGGACACATACACAATCTCAGCCAACATTGTTTTTATAATAAAATTCATAACACACATTATTTTTTATTGCCCAACCTGAAGAACCAACCTGGAACCTCATGTAGTCATCTACATCAATCAGATGCTAGACCGCCGAAGCGATTTTTATTAAAGCATATATTTTGAAAGCAGCTAAGTAATGCATTCAAAATATAAATAGTTTTGACATGCAGTTGTATGATATTCATACATTGTATGTTCCATTCCATATAGACACGCTATGTGTCGCGATAATGTCAAGTACCAAAAATAAAAATAAAACACATAGCGACTTTTGAACGCTCAAGAACGATTTATATAAATTACAGAAGCTAGTTGTAGTTTCCACGGTAACAGATTTTGTATTTATTAAACTAGAACAAAACTACCGCACAGTAACGATATGTTTAAATAATTTATAACATAATAGGACGTAATTAAGCAGAAATGACCCAATACACATCTAACTAGTTTTGAGATAATTGGCTTTGAAGTTTATATATTTTAATAATATGTACTGGCCATACATTTGAGTTGGTATTGAATGGTTATGTACAGATGTCATAGCTTTGTTTATCTTAGGATCTTTTACTAAACAAAAGTATTATAAGCTTTACGACCTCTTTAGTATGTTTCACTCAATTTTGGTGTTCATGTGGGTTGGGTCCTTTCTGCTTAACTACGTCCATTATATAAGTATCTGAAGTTAAATATAGTTTTTGATGATAATACCCATGTTACTATATATTACAATATTATTTACATACCAGATGTTATAAAATTAACATAAAATACGCGTGATATTTGCTTTGTTTAAAAAACGTGAAAAAATAAATAATTTATAAAGTCCTAAGTTTTAATTCTCACTGAAGTAATTCAATTTTTAATTACATTCACATTAATTTAATAATTAAAAGACGGAATTCTTATCATTTGTATCTCTCGTTCTCTAGATATTTTGGGTTAACTATTTCTTAATTACTTTTCAGTAACATAACCCTGGACGTGTTTCTTTGTTTGCTTTCCTTAAAGCGTATTTCATGTTTTTTTTGGCAATTTTTTTATGTGAGAGGTCATTAATTTTAAACCAATTTATATTTACAGTTATTATACAAATTTTGTCACTTATTTTATATTTTAAATTATTGATATTATATACTGCTATTATTAGATAATCTTGTGAAAAAAATAGAAATAAATTAAGCAATAAAAATAAATAGAAATCAACAGAAGAAAGAAGAAGAAGACAAACAGAAGAAAATTATTTATAACCTAGTATCGCAATATATGTAAACCCCAAAAGAAAATAAAATAAATAAATAAAAAAGATAGGTACACAAATTAGATAGGTGGGTATCCCCTCACAAATAAGAAAGCAAGACGAAGCACGGAAGAAAGATATAGTATGAAGTATGATAGAGAGATCCGTAAGAATGATAGAACTGGTATGAATGTTAAAACCTAGTTATATAAAGGCATTGCTCTCCCATGGCAATGGAATTAGATGGTTGTCAATAATTGCCTCCTACTGGAATACGATAGTGGTGAACATTGACGTTGTAACGCCAGGAATAGGTAAGGTAGTGGTATAATACTGACTATTTATAACATTCAGTCAACCTCAATTTTTTTATCCCAAACTGGTTAAGTAATCGGAAAAATCTTTCACTACAGAACATTACAATATTGAAAAATTGATAGTAGTTTGGCGCAAAATCTATTATTTCAATTTAACCCTAAATACCAAAGTGTAGTTTTGGTTTGTTGTACTTTCACATTGCCATATAGTTATGTTATGGTCTCCTTTTCGTATGTAGAGATATTTAGGAGGCGGGAGAGTATTGTAGTGTT
>NJDD01005308.1:44772-55001 GCA_002245505.1 Calephelis nemesis
AGTATATAATATTAACAAAATAATATGAACAATATATTAGCAACAAGAAGTGACGAGGGACAGCAAGGGGTAAAGTGTGCGCGAGAGCGAGCGTAACACTGTCGCGTGTTATCCCCATGGATTATATTAAAAATGGTTTCACAATAAAAAAAAAGGTGTGTGTACTTATGTACACGCGTTAGAAGTTATACTTCTTCGGCGTAATAGATAAAAAAATAAAATAAAAATTTTATCTTTTGCCTTATTTTACATTTGTAAACAAAATAACACTAACCATAGAAATAAAGAAATGTTGCGAATACAGCTGTCAGTTCTCACGCAAACATACGTAGATGTCCTTACTTTTACTTTGTTGGTACCTTTTTTTAAAAAACTCAAATGTTATCTATAGCTAACTTCATCATGTCGGTTTTTCGTGACGGTGTGAGCGCGCATCGTAAAAATTTACCCTCATCATTTTTTCCTAACGCGCCAAAAGTAGTATAACTTCAAAAATGTGGGTTATCACTACATAATTTAAAACTGACACGGTTTTTGTACGCAAACTTTTACCGACCGGGTCAGTTTATAGTCTATGATCTTTGTTTTGACTATGGTGTAAAGTTTGTGACGTAAGGGTGAGAAGTTAAAAGCTTAGCTCTACATGGCATCTAATAACCTTTAGAGAGTGGGAGCCATTTGGACTCGTCTTAACAATATTTAACATGAAATGTTTTAGTTGTGTCATAGTTACATGTTTGAATTTTGACTACTGAGTAATTACGAGTTGTAATAATAAATACTTGTTTAACAATTATTCGTTACATCGTTTATTACTGAACTATTACAAAAGTAACCAGTTTTCTTATCCTTTTCAAATAAACTTAATCTTTAACTTTAATTATCTTGGTTCTGTCATAGTTTAACAACAACTTAATTGCTTGTTGTTAAGTTTCTTTAAGGAAATAATTGCAGGTCAATAAAACTACAAAAAAAGACTACAATGTCATTACCACGTTAGGATTTGATGATCCTATTTTCCTTTACGCTCGTATCTCCAAAGAGGCCAAGACACCAACAACACAGTAATGTTATAGTATTATTTCTTCATACAAACTTGTGAAAACACATTTACACCTATGCGTTCCTAGTTCGGTAGGCACTTGGTATGCAAATATTCGGGGTTACGCCACAGTGCCGATGTAATAGTATTTTTTAAGAAAAAAAATAAATCGTGCGATTAGTGGATAATACTTTGGTTTAATATTTTGGTTAGGTTTCGAGGTTCGCTTAAGCGGTTAAGAATGTTTTTTAGAAAATTTGGTAAACAAAAAAATAAATGCAAACAAAAATTAATTTTTATGGAACATTTCCTGTTCATTTAATGGTTTTTATTTGTTCAAAAAACAGTATTTGCGAACACACACTTTGGAAGACATTTAAACAAGCAAATGAAGTTATAATACTTAAGGCGCACAGCCCTATCGCTTGTTAATGTACAACGTTGTAGATGCGACAAACATATCTCTAATCGGCCACATATTCAGTCCCGGACGTTATTTTAGTAAAAAATCATTTTTTTTATTTTGCTCGACACGGATTCAATCTGGGACCTCAAGAAGTCAATGGATTCACTGGAAAGTAAATCTTACTGTACCAGTGCATTCTTGGACATATCTCAAGCGTTTGATCGCGTGTGGCATGAGGGATTATTATTCAAAATGAAAAATGCCCTACCAAATCACCTTTACGGAATATTAAAATCATTTCTCCAGCAGCGTCATTTTATAGTACAACAAGGGGAAGCACTGTCTTATCTCTTCTACCATATAAAAGCAGGTGTCCCACAGGGTAGCGCTCTGGGCCCCATACTCTACTTACTCTTCACAGTGGATCTGCCGATATCAGAATCACTAATCACTGGAACCTTTGCTGACGATACCGCTATACTAGCTACACATAACGACCCAAAAATAGCCTCACAAATACTCCAAAAAGGGCTAAATAGCATATCGGACTGGTTCAAAATGGCAGATAAAAACAAATGAAACAAAATCAGTCAATGTAACATTCACTTTAAGAAGAGAATCTTGTCCGCGAATCACATTAAACAACGTTGCAGCTTTTTTTTTTGAATGACTAAATTGTTGCTAATCTCGCGATTTTATGCAACTTCACCGAGCTTTGTGGGCCGAGCAGAGTGCTTAGCCCGAGACATCATTATTTAAATGCATGGGGCTGTTACCTACAACGCCAGCACCAAGGGCTGTCTCCCAGGAGACCGTAGCTCGACTTGGTGCTGCGTTCTGGTTACTTAGTGGATTGGAAGGGAGAATATTGGCGGNTTGGCGGCTCGTTGCCCGGCATTAGGCGCCGGGCGCAAGAGAGGTCTTCGTCGCTGAGACCGGAGGCGACGGTGTCGTGTAATGTTGTTATGGTGTGAGTTTGTCGTGTTCCGGTTTGGAGGTGGAAGAAGTAGAGCGTTCGCCGCGGTTATTGGGTCCGGAGGATCCGACAACACGTGGCGGGGTCTTCTATGGTTAGGTAGCGCGTTCGCGACCGGTGTGTAGTCACACGCGGATGCTAATAACGGATTCGGGTGGGCAGCAGTTTTTTCAAAGTAACGTTCGAATAGTTCTTTGAAATGCTTCGCTATCGTGGGTAAATCGAGGTCGCGATGTAGATCCGCGTTGCGAACGTACCACGGAGCGCCCGTGGCAGTTCGCATGAACCTATTCTGAACAACTTGTAGCTTTTTAAATGAGTCGGGAAGGTATGCGCGAAGGCTACACTACCGTATGCTAATATGGGTCTGACACATGTTTTGTAAAGTGTCACTTTACAAAACGATAGTAGAGACGGCTAAGTACGAACTTAGCCTTGTTCGTGACTCGCGTAATATGCGGTGCGAAAGACATATTTTGTCTAGAGTGACCCCTACGTATTTTGTTGAATGTTTCCAGGGGATCGCTTTGTCGAACAGTTTGATGGTACCCGGACTGCGCCTGGACACCACCCGTTCGCTGGGTCTGTCACCTCGATTAAAGTACACCGCTGCACTTTTATCAGGGTTCACTTCTATGCGCCACTTCCTGAACCATTTGCCCAGGAGAGTGGCCGCTTTTGTGAGACTACAGCCTATCACTTTACCGCGACGGTGGGTTGAAAATAGAGCCGTGTCGTCCGCGAATAGGGCTAAGTGGACGCGCGGCGGTCTGGGAACGTCGTTCGTGTAGAGGGCGTATAGTATAGGTGAAAGTACCGAGCCCTGCGGCACTCCCACCTCTAGGGGCCTACTGCTAGAGAGAGTCCCTTCTACACGAAATCTGAATTTGCGATTCGACAAGTAGTCTCGTACGATGATAACTAGTCTGTCTGGCACGCCCATTTCGTAGAGCTTATAGATTAATTAGGCCGTTGTGCCAGACCTTATCGAACGCCTTGGCCACGTCGAAGAATATCGCTCCCGTGTATAAGAGTAGTCGTCTATTCAGGCCGTCTAGTATGTACCGTGAGGCCGTGCACCTGATTTGTACATGAATGGGCTGCCGGGAAACCAAATTGCTCATCCATTAACAAATGTTTCTCGGCTGCGATCGTCTTAAGTCGGGCGTAGATAAGACGCTCGTATATTTTGCCGAGTGAATTTATAAGACTGATCGGGCGGTAAATATTGCAGCGCCACAGGCGCAATGTGCGATACCTCGGATTGCACTTGGACAAAAGGCTCACCTGGCAAAAACATATTTTCACTAAGAGAAAGCAATTTGGAATCCAAACGAGAAAACTTTACTGGCTCATCGGAAGAAAGTCCCAACTATCCCTCGAAAACTTTTCCCCGTGTTGGTCCGGGGTCCTTTGCAGAATAGACCATCTGCCTTCCTTGCCAGGCAGCTCGTAAAAGGCGAGCATAGGCTTACCGTCACTAACAACGTGACATCTGATTAGGCGATAGAGTTTCGCAGCGACTTACCCGGATTGGTACCACCGCCTTACCTATTCCTGCCGCCATAACGTCATGACGTGTTCCAGTTCGGAGGGTGAGGTAGCCGGTTAAATTACTTTTGCTCGAGGCCTAACATCCCGACCTCAGGTTGGCAACGCACCATTACCACCTTTGGTGACTCTGGGCGGCGTGAATTTCTTACCATCGGGAAATCCGTCTGCTTGTTTGCTTTCCTATATCATAAAAAAAAATTCTGTACAAGGCAATACTGAAGCCCGTTTGGACTTATGGAATCCAATTGTGGGGTACTGCATCCCATTCAAACATTGAAATCATACAAAAGTTTCAAAATAAAACACTCCGCATGATAACCAATACCAAACGAATTATTACACCGTGACCTACGCCTACCCACAGTGAAACAGGAAATTGTACGCCATACCAAAACTTATAAAGAGCGCATCGAACGATATCTAAGGCAAATACTCTGGCCCGGCCAGTAATGGCAAATCACAACAAAGCGCGACGTTTAAAGCGTAAAATATCTTAAGATTTAATGCAATCACAGTAAACATAGTTACTGTCTAAACAACGAGGATGTGACAAAGGTCACATACCGAGCGCGCCAGCAATAGTACCAACCAACATGCTGCTGAATATCCCACAAAGGAGACTTGGAGGAGGAGGAGGAAAGAATAACAATAAAAAAAATATTTCTACGTATTAGTATCGTAGAAAACCTGTTTCTGCTGCTTAAGATCTGTTTATGTAATTTATGGGCGATAGGTATCTATTCATTTCTTACATAATGTGAAAAAATCGTTTACATATGTCCATGGAAATATAAATTAATTTCCTCAATTATCAAATCTTAATCACATATTTCAAAACGTTTAGTGCACATAATTATGCTTATTACATGCATTAAAAGAGCCAAAAACATTTGCAATTACAGCAAGAGGCTAAACTTGTTCTTGAAATAAATTTTCTAATATTTTTATCATTTATTTTTTAATTTTTGAATACTAGTTACTACGAACGAAGAGTTTAGGTATTTGTAGGACTAGTAAATGGGTAGCAAAATTTTTAACCTACTTAAAAAAGAGGAAGTCATAATAATATGTTCAAAGGCGTTAGTGCATAACGCATGTAACTCTATTTCGCTATCATTTGTAAAAAGAAAAACCTATTTAAAAATTTTTTGTATTGTGTCCAGTATTTTATATTTTCAAAACATCACTTATACTAGAAAATAAAACAAATGATTTCTAAATACTTAAATATATCTCTCTCACTATTCATCTCTTACTCTAAAAAGAAACACTCTGTACAGCGCATCCTAGCCTTAGTTTCTCAGCACATTATAAATAAAGTCGTGCAAAACATATTTACTAAATTCGTTTGCAAATGACGTTTAGGTCCAATTGGTAAAAAAGATGCTAATTGTTTGTCAATCTGAAACATTAGGAATGAGTGCTTGATTGTCTGAACGAATTAATCAATTAGCCCTATGAAGTGCATATTTCAACTCGCATGTTAATAAATAATAGTGGTTGCAAGTTGGTCGAAATTCGACAATAATAAATTTCAATTACAATTTATTCAATATAAATGATTAAAATGTAATATTTAAAGATTATGAGGGTTTAATTGTTAATTATCTTTTTGATAAGAACGCTACCTTCATTTATCAAGACCAACTAGCTACTTTGTTTCCAAACGTTATTTTCTTTCTTTCTTTAAGTTTTGGCCTTCACGTTAGTATTTTTCCATTCGTCAAGTAGAAATTTGCATCAAATTTTATATCAATTATAATTAGTTATCAGTCATTAGTCGTCAGTAAGTCATGTCTGGCTCTTAGGTAATGCGGCGGCCTCATTACACAAGCTCATGTAATGAGATTTGGCGGCAACGAGGAAATACACGATACGCTAATTTCTTTACGATTATTTCATTTGTGCACTTTCACTGAACAAAATTGTACTAAATTCCACCAAAATTGACTGATTTCACTAAATATCAACATGAATTTCAATAATTATGAAAAAACTTCGACCATCTTTTCTCTCGATGGCGCCAAAACTTCTTTCCAAACGTTATGAATATAATTAGGGCGCCATCTGTGATCTTATATCGTTATCAATAATTTTGTTTGTAAGTCAAATGCATGGTAGTATATGTAATGTTTTATTTATTGATTTAATTTACTTTATAAGCATTATTATTAAAAAGTATTAGCATTCTGCACTTTCCCCTACATATAAACTGTTATGGTGCAAAATTTAATAGTCCTCCATCCACGCATTTGTCTTAAAAAGGGTCCGAGGTTTTTGCTTCACGATGATATGATAAGTATTATCAGAGAAATGATTTGGTTTGTTACACAAAAGGCGACCTCAAAACCAATCGCAGACGTCATTAATGTCAGGTATGATTAATTCGCTGGAAATTAAGTCCCAATCTACAAGTCTACCAGTTACCTACCCTACCCTCTGAACTGGAATATGACATTGTCTGTAAAACGGTAGATCCCTAGCCGGCAAAGTTGCTGTGGCCTTAGTAGTGGTAGGCAGGCGGTCTCTTCTACACAGAAAACCCAGATCAATATGAGGAAAAGGCTAACCAAACAAAACAATATACTGTAATTATGTGAAATAAAATTGCAAAAACAGACTTTTTATTCTGTACCACGTCGTGATTCGATAATATTTTTTTCGAAAGGTAGCAAATGTATGGGGTAATTCTCCCCATGTTGGTTCGAGCTCCTTTGGAGAATAGAACATTTGCCCTCTTGCCAGGCAGCTCGTAAAAGGCGAGCATAGGCTTACCGTCACTAACACATCCAACTATGTGCTAGAGTTTCGCAGCAACTGGCCCGGATTAGTACCACCGCCTTACCTATTCCTGCCGTAACATCAGTGCTTGCCGTTGACATGCTCCGGTTCGGAGAGTAAGGTAGCTCGTAAAAGGCGAGCATAGGCTTGCCGTCACTAACACCGTGACATCTGACTAAGTAGTAGAGTTTTGCAGTGACTCCTCTGGATTAATACGACCGCCTTGCCTGTTACTGATGTCATAACGTAGGTGCTTGCCGTTGACGTGTTCCGCTTCGGAGGATTAGGTACTTTTGCTCGAGGTCTCACATCTCGGCCTCAGGTTGGCAACGCAGCATTACCACATTTGGTGTCTCTAGGTGGAGTAAATTTCTTACCATCAGGAAATCAGTCTGTTTGTTTGCCTTCTAATATAAAAAATAAAAATCGAAATTATCCCATATTAATTTTGTCAACATCCTTTAACTAGTAGTTTTTGAGTTATACTCAATAGTGTGTAATTTTTCACTTACATTAATATCATTCAAAATGACCAACTACTAATCCGACATCATGATAAAACTAATATGAGAACCTCACCTCAGAATCATGATCTATCTTTCTAAAAAGAATCATCAAAATCGGTTGGCTATTTTTGATAGTTGCGCTTCAGGGAGCTATTACTTTAAATTTCATAAACGATTCACTGGTCATTTTTTTTTATAACACTTTAAAAATGCGTTTACCCACCCCACTTTGAACGATCATAAAAAAGGTAAAACCCATGAATTTGAATACAAGTTCGCACATTTTTTGTTGAACTGCACTTTAAGCACTGGGTAAACTATTTTAAAACGATTTCGAAAAAAAGGGGAGGCAGTACGTTTGACTCCTAAATACTTTTTATGTGCATTAATCGACTTCTTCGTCAATTCTAAACCGTTTTTAAAAATCTTTTTATTTTTTATTTGAAAGAAATTACTTTAGAAGAGATCCCGTTGCACCAAGTCTGGATCTCATAATGAAATCTCATTAAATATCCCTATTTTGTGGATAACACATAAAATAAAGTTAGCTAATACAACATGTGGATAACCTGGTGGATAAACCACAAAATAGGAATAACTAATACCCAATTATTAATGGTTATTAATACAAATATTTGTTATTTGTTTGTTATTAATAGTTGGTGATAGGTTTGCAACCCTGAGCTATAGACTCATCAGCAAAAATAAACCAACAACAAATGAGAGCTATGAATATCGTGCGGCATGCAATCTGTAACAGTAGTCCATTGAAAAGTTACATTTGGGGTTGCGTTTTTAGAGGACGCAATTTTATTTTTTTGATGTGTAGGGGGGGGTCAGTGTAAAGCTAAAACCAAGTTTGTGGGGTCGCCACCCTTGTCCCACGGCCGCCATCTTGAAAATAGGGGTTGAAACGGTTCTTATGATATATCTCTTAAACTATTTATTTTATAAAAAAAGGGTTAACATTTTATGTTGCAAATTAAATTATCGAAAACTTTGGTCCAGTAACTTTTTATCGTAGAACTATAAATAAAAAAGTTATAAGCGAAAATCTTCAGAAATTCGAGAAAAAAATTTATATTTTTCGATGTAAATTTTTTTTATCATTTTACGAAAAAATTGTATCAGACCATTTTTGTTGATCATTTTTTGAGTAACAACTTTTATTTGCATCATTTTTTCATTAAGACAATAGCTAAGCTTCTACAGCGCTCCGAAGTGAGTACTATTGGTTAGTACTATTAACTATACCTAACGTACCCGTCATGAGAAGCTGTAAATTATGTACACAAACATCTTTTACCAAGTAATTATTTTTACTTTGAGACAATAATTAACTGACCATATTAAATCGAAATGAAAATATAGACGGGTTATATGAAAGTAACAACCTATTTAATTTAGTCGGATCATATCTAACGACTGACGTTTGAGTTTCTTGGTACGGGGACGCGCCGGTCGCCGGGAATGCAAACCATCGGTTCGCCATTTTGAAATAAACGCGTCATTCGAGTTTCGAATTTTTCATTGCTTTGTTAAAATCGCGGATTTGGTTGTTATTGTTAATTTTCTTATCTTTTCGTTATCAATTTGTTATTGTTGTTAGTTTTGTTAATTGATGCGTTAATTTTATCGTTATTGTTATTTGTTATTGTGTATTAACGTATAATGGAGCCAGTACCCAGTACATCTAAGGAAATCAATTTGCCATGAAAAAAACGTCAAAAGATGCGTAATTTATTATACATACACATAACTAAATAATTAAATATTTAAAAAAATAGTTTTTCCTTTGAACCAAATGTTGATAACTCCCGAACGTTTGTTTACATAATTTACAGCTTCTCATGACGGGTACTTTATACTATACGTGTGTACTAATAATAATATGTCATCAGTTATTGTTTTTTTTTATTTTGTCACCATAATTTTTTTATTATAAATATTGCAATATTATTAATAATATATTATTGACTCTTTTCCCCATCACCCACGAGGTAGAGTCTAGAGGCGCGTTTTTTTAACGTGGTATCCCCAATAGGCATAATCCACGGAAATTTCCTAAATTAGAACTACTCCGTCCTTAGTCGTTTCGATGGACCAGGCTGCGACTCAGCATCTGATCGGCTTTCTGAATCAAATACCAGTGGGAAAACTGGAGAAGGAAGGGGTGTTAATGTTGGCGGTTCATTATCAAAGTCATTTTCATTTATTAATTCTGAGAGTTCCATTACGTTGCTGCAAGTCTCTCCAGAACAATGGAAGCACACTGTAGAACATTTCAGTCCTGCTTTTCGACATCCACACATCGCTCCACAGCTTCCTTTGCATTTGCAAAAGATCAATTTTAGAAGCTACGGGGGTGCTGGAGGTTTAGAGTGTTGCACTGGCATCAATAATTTTTCACATTTTTTCACACATTTCATAGAAAATTTATAATAACAAAATAAAAAAAACAATAACTGATGACATATTATTATTAGTACACACGTATAGTATAGGTATAGTTAAGAGTACTAAACAATAGTACTCACTTCGGAGCGCTGAAAAACCTTCAGCTATTGAAAAAATGATGCAAATAAAAGTTGTTCCTCAAAAAACGATCTACAAAAATGGTGAGATATATTTTTTTCGTAAAATGATAAAAAAAGTTACATCGAAAAATATATTTTTTTTCTCGAATTTCTGAAGATTTTCGCTCATAACTTTTTTATTTATAGTTCTATGATAAAAAGTTACTGGACTCTAAAGTTGTAGAGAATTTAATTTGCAACAAAAATGTTAACACTTTTTTTTATAAAATAAATAGTTTAAGAGATATATCATAAGAACCGTTTCAACCCCTATTTTCAAGATAGCGGCCGTGGGACAAGGGTGGCGACCCCACAAACTTGGTTTTAGCTTCACACTGACCCCCCCTACACATCGAAAAAATAAAATTGCGTCCTCTAAAAAACGCAA
>NJDD01005308.1:55616-68023 GCA_002245505.1 Calephelis nemesis
AGTTGTTCCTCAAAAAACGATCTACAAAAATGGTCTGATATATTTTTTTCGTAAAATGATAAAAAAAGTTACATCGAAAAATATAATTTTTTTTTCTCGAATTTCTTAAGATTTTCGCTTATAACTTTTTTATTTATAGTTCTATGATAAAAAGGTACTGGACTAAAGTTGTAGAGAATTTAATTTGCAACAAAAAATGTTAACACTTTTTTTTATAAAATAAATAGTTTAAGAGATATATCATAAGAACCGTTTCAACCCCTATTTTCAAGATAGCGGCCGTGGGACAAGAGTGGCGACCCCACAAACTTGATTTTAGCTTTACACTGACCCCCCCTACACATCGAAAAAATAAAATTGCGTCCTCTAAAAAACACAAGGTTAGGCCTAAAAAATGTAACATTTCAATGGACTACAGGGACATAAGTGATTGCCTCAAATTTGCAAAGTGCCATGCATTTTACATGGTTACGTATGGCGTGTCGCGGCCCGCGAGGGGTAACCCTTGTTTTCAATTTGCCCGGTTCAATGAACTTTAGTTAAGTTTTTTACATATTTCATTCTATAATCGTCTCTGCGATTTAGCGTTCTGGCGTTGGACTTGACTTTATGAGGTTCTGGGTTCAATAAAATGAAATGAATGTAATGAAGCGAATCAAATGAATGAAATGAATGAAGTGTATGAAATTTATGAAAGGAATGAAAAGAAAGAAATGAAATAAAGAATGAATTTAACAAAAACATTGAAATGAACTAAAAGAATGTAATGAATAAAATAACTGAAATAAATGAAATGAATAAGATGTATGAAATGAATCCATTGAATGAAATGAATAATTGAAACGATTCCCGGTCGGACTACAAGAACATGCGTCTTCCAAATTTTCTATGCTTGGGAATGAATATGCGCCTGATTGGAGATAGGCTTACGACATATCACAATGTGGAACATAATGTCTTCGGTTCGTCATGGATGCCCTGGTTGTATTGTTTGCCTACCTCATCGGAGATACGGGCATAAAGATACTTTCCAAACACTTATCATAACTTTTAAATATTCATGCTTAAAAAAACAAAAATAAACCAACAACAAATGAGAGCTATGAATATCGTGCGGCATGCAATCAGTAACAGCGACATAAGTGATTGCCTCAAACTTGCAAAGTGCCATGCATTTTACATGGTTACGTATGGCTGTCGCGGCCCGCTATTACCCCTTGTTTTCAATTGGCCCGGTTCGATGAACTTCAGTTAAATTTTTTACGTATTTCATTCTAGTAAGTATAATCCTTTTCCGTGTTCTAGCGGCCAGACCGTTGAACTTGAATTCACGAGGTCCTGGGTTCGATAAAATGAAATAAATGTAATGAAGCGAATGACATGAATGTATAACTGAATGAAATGAATGAAGTGTATGAAATTTATGAAAGGAATGAAATTAATGAAAAGATTGAATTTAACGAAAACATTGAAATAAACGAAATAATGTAATGAATAAAATGAATGAATGAATGTAATGAATGAAAAAGTGAAATGAATGACTGATTAATTAATTAAGTAAAATGAATGATTGAAACGATTCTCGGTCGGGCTATGAGAACATGCGTTTTCCAATAAAAACAACGTTGCCCGGGATTGTACGCCTGATTGGAGATAGGCTTCCCACATAATGTCTTAATGTCTTCGGTTTGTCATGCATGCCCTGGTTGTGTTCCTATATCATCCGCCTCAGTGTGCTATGCATTGCGATGCGCCCCGACCCGACATGTTCCGCCCCGTTAACAGCTATCCTTTAATGTTTTTATACTCGTATTAACTATTATTTCAGATCGTTCTCTTAAGGCGATATTGCAAACATTAAATTATAAAAAGTATATACTGTAAGGTATCTTCACGCCCATATCCCCGAAGAGGTAGGCAGAGGCACAACCAGGGCACGCACGACTAGAAGAAGATAATAAGTCCCACAATGTGATAGGTGGCAAGCCTATCGCCAACCGAGCAATACTGTAGGGTAATTTCCTATAACTAATTGTCTTTCATATTACCCAATTTTTAATAGAAACGGAAACAAAATATAAATATAATAAGTCAAATACACTATCTTGATTAAATATTTCCTTCACATTAATGTTGACTAGAGAGGATTGTTCCAAAGCGATAAGATCACCTTTATGTAAGTGAGTATCTAAGTATATTCACGCCCATATCCCCGAATAAGTAGGCAGAGGCACAACCAGGGCACCCACACGACGACGTCCCCAATGTACTAGGTGGCAGGACTATCGCCAACCGCGCACAGATCCAATCCCGAGCAACGTTTTCTTTATTAGAAAATTGGAAAAACCCAATTTTTTTTTATTGCCCGACCCGGGAATTAAGCCCGGGACCTCATACAGTCAAATCCAACAACTGAACCGCTAGACCACAAAGGCGACCTTTATGTACTTTTTACTTTATACTGATTGCTCCAGTGAACTGCGTACCACTCGTTCAGTTTGTTTGGAAAAAATTAAAATGTTATCTCTACCTAGTTTCCCAACAGTCAAAGTGGATGAAAAGTATTCTATGTCCGCCTCCTGGTTCTAAGCTACCTTCCCATCAATTTTTATCCAAATCGATTCAGCCGTCCTTGAGTTATAAATATAGTAACTAGCATATATTATGTCATAGGTCTGATAGAGTTTAAAATTGCAATTTTTGATGCTTATTATATCATCTATTGAAGAAGAAAACAAATGGTCAAAAAAACGCATGTGAGGAGGCAACTCCTGGTATAAAACGTTTATATAAAAAACAAAGTAAAATAAATCTCAAAGTTATCGTAACTAGTGTTTAAATTTATGGATATTAATTGTTTTATTTAATTACATTATTTTATTTATTATATTTAGTGTACCCGTGCATATTGCATCTCATTAGTCTTTTTTCAAATCTTATTCGTTTATTTGCAAGAATACACGATTCAAAGTTTTAACAATGTTAATATATTTTTTATTCCGTATACATGAAGTTGAAAATCGTGTTCTATCGAGTCACGTGAGATAAACTACTGAAAACTCAAGAATTATAATGATATGTCGGAATCATCTGCACACTGAACATTAAAAAAACTTGAGGTTATACTTACTAATCTCTGATATTAGGTACAGTGCTTTACACTCCTTCCGTCTTACAAAGTTTCGATCGGTTACGTGTCTGGTCGTGGTCTTGACGGGATTTTAACATTTTTTTACATTTATATTTTTTTTATGACATCGGAAGGCACAACAACAAGCAGACCGAACAAGCAGACGGATTTCCTGATGGTAAGAAATTCCCGCCGCCTAGAGACACCAAAAGTGGTAATGGTGCGTTGCCAACCAGAGGTCGGAATGTTACCTTACCCTTCGAACCGAAACACGTCATGACGTTATGGCGGCAGGAATAGGTAAGGCGGTAAAAAAAGGTACACTAAAAATAAAATGATCCTAAAATTGAAAACGTTAATTAATCCTCGACAAATCCTTTATCAGAAAAATAATTAGAAACATGCTGATATGTCGATGACCACTGGTGATTGAATGCTGTGGAGCAATTCGCCCGGGTAGGAATCCACGCCCTTGCCTATTCCTTTTGTCATAAAGACTGTCATGTCTCGGTACGGAGAATAGGATAACCGGTAAACTTTCATAATATGCCTAAGATCCCGGCCACAGGCCCGCGAAACACTTGTAATACGTATGGAGTATATTTGCCATGCCATATATAAAACGGCAGGCAAGCAAGCGGACGGATTTCCTGATGGTAAGAAATTCACGCCGCCTAGACACCAAAGGTGGTAATAGTGCGTTGCCAACCTGAGGCCGGGATGTTAGGCCACGTTTGATTCTTTTTTCTTTTTTTTTAAGTTTTTGCCTTCACGTTAGTATTTTGCCATTCGTCAAGTAGAAATTTGCATTAAATTTTAAACAATTATAATTAATCATCAGTCATAAGTCGTCAGTAAGTCATGTCAGGCTCTTGGGTTAAGCGGCGGCCTCATTACACAAGCTCATGTAAGGAGATTTGGCGGCAACGAGGAAATACACGATACGCTAATTTCTCCACGATTATTTCATTTGTGCATTTTCACTGAACAAAATTGTACAAAATTCCACCAAAATTGACTAATTTCACTCAATATCAACACTAAATTCAATAATTATGAAAAAACTTCGACCATCTTTTCTTTCGATGGCGCCAAAACTCACATTTGATTCTTACCATCAAGTAATACGTATTTGGTGAAAATGAAAAAAAAAACTTATATTGCAAGCCGCTACAGTACAGTACAGTGCATACACTTTAAGTGCAACATTCATATTTTATGTTATCAGTACTATTTTCTTAATTAGCTAATTACCGTTTTAAATAATGCAGGTGCTTAATTCATTTAAAACATTGCTATAATTTAATAAAGGTGAACAAAAACATGTTGTATTTATTATTTTAATTCAATTTATTCATTTTTGCTTCGAGTTTTTACATAAAAAATCTTTAGGTACTAATAATGTACTTTCATTGTATTCTTAAGTGAGGATGCAGCGATCAAACACACCATAGATGTTATAGGTCTATCCTGTGGCCGAGGTGGTAAGTCCAATGATCAACTTCTGGCTACTTTACTATCATGACTGGAACACGTTAGTGCCAAACACTGTCACTATAACGATAAGTATAAGTAGATTTTTAAGTTGGTGAATCCAGTCTGTATAACGTCTTTCTTTTTTTTTTGAAAATGGCAGGCAAGCAAGCTTACGAATTTCCTGATGGTAAGTAATTCATGCCGCCTGGAGACACCAAATGTGGTAATGGTGCGTTGCCAACCTGAGGCCGGGATGTTAGCCCTCGATTGCAAAAGCAAGTTTACCGGCTACCTTACCCTTTAAACCGGAACACGTCAACGGCAAGCATTGGACGTTATGGTGGCAGCAATAGGTTAGGCGATGGTACCAATCCGGGTGAGTCGCTGTGAAACTCTACCACCTAGTCAGATGTCTTTGTCTTTTTTTTAATGACTAATGTGTTGCCAACCTCGCGGTTTTTACAACTTCACCGGGCTTTGTGGGCCGAGCAGAGTGCTCAACCCGAGACATCATTATTTAGATGGATTGGACCGTTCCCTACAACGCCAGCAACAAGGGCTGTCTCCCGGGAGACCGTATCTCGACTTGGTGCTGCTTTCTGGTTACTGGGTGGATTAGGTGGAGAAATAGTGGCGACTCGTCGCTCGGCGTTAGGCGCCGGGCGCAAGAGAGGTCTTCGTCGCCTAGACCGGCGGCGACGGTGTAGTGTAGTGTCTTGTGAATTTGTGTTACGGTTGGGATTGGGAGGAAGGTTCGCGTTTGCCGCGGTTATTGGATCCGGTGGATCCGATAACACGTGACGGGGTCTCCTAAGTTTGGTGGGCGCGTTGCGGCCGGTGTGTAGTCACACGCGGGTGCTAACACAGGGTTGGGGATGTCTTTGTCTCGGCAGCTTGTAATTGAAGGGTTGAGTTCGAGAATGGTTTAACTGATTTTTTTTCAAAAATTAGTTATTGGTATCGTTGGATTCAGAAAGAAATAATCTATCTAATGCTCTTTTCAAAATAACAAGAATCGCGTTATATCTCGAGATATTCAGTCTAAAAACGGTTTAACTGACACCGATATCGAGATCGCTAGTAAAAAAAAGATTGAATGTTAATTAAATCTACATAAAATATCACAATTATCTCAGTTCAAATATAAAAATGGATTATGTCGCCAAAAACTCTTTTAACTTCTAACAAGCGCCATTTAAAATCTTGTCAAATTCTTGTTATATTGGTGTAAAGTAATTTAAATCATTATTGCATCAACTTGCTAAATACAAAACTGATTTCTACTTGTTTTAAACGATAATAAACCCTTTTTGCACTTAACTGTGACACCTGAACTGCCGCGCGCGCCAAAATGACCCGCGTCTTTTTATGGAAAATTGTTAATTCAGTTTTAGGTCTTTTTGAACATTTTCCAATGTTCAAAAAGACCTAAAACTGATTAACAGAACTAAAAACACTTTGGGCCATAAAGTAGAGTTTAGGGACGAAGTAAAATGGATCAAAATGGATACTTTTGGCAGTTACATGTACAAAAAGTGTTATGATCCAAATACCCCGTTTTTACTAGTCGACATATCAAGAAAAGGAACTACTATAAAACCAGAAACCGTAGAAATACAAAGATTAACGGGTTTGGGTATTAAGTCTCTGAAGAAAAAAAAAGTGATATTAGGAAACAACTTGCGTTCATTCCTATTGAAAAAAGATATTTCTATGAAAGAATATTAAATAATTAACCATTCACAAAACAAATTATTTTACCTTTTAATTTTGTATATTTCAATAATAAATACCTGCTTATACATTTTTTGTGTTATTATTACGAGTAGGTAATACTAATATAAGATAATTTGAAATAGTGACATTACCAGTATAAAAAAGTATTTAAAGTTCAATAATAACAATAATAATGATAACTGGTACGTTAATTTATTCAAATAACAAGGATATTTTAGCCGATAAACCGTTATTGCACTTAAAAAATGCATTAACGTTAGTAGTATAAGTTGGTTTAAGTGAAAAAATATATTTTTACAATACAATACAATATAAAATGCTATTTATTTTACACTATTATGTAAAATGGCTATTTCTCATTTATTTTTAAATTAATTTATAGTTATTGGGGCTACATTGATTAGTAGAATTGAAAATAATGCTCCCAATGATTAACATGTATTTGCGTCAAATCACGTATTCGTTAGTTAAACCATTCTCAAACTAAACCCTTGAATTATGAAGACCTTACCAACAAAGTTTCAGAAAGCCCGTCTATTATTTTACAGAAATTGGACCTTTTCATCGAATTCGACAGAAATTAAACTATAAAAACCAAATAAATATAGAAAAGCAATATCAAATAGAATGTACGTTGTCAAATTAATGAGATGATATTAAGATGTTGTAAAGTCATGATAAAAACCAACATTTTTTATATTCTGATCTTTTATTAATTTTGTTTAGTTTTGGTAGCATTGAATAATATTTTTAATTTTATTTCTATTCGTTTAAAAAAATCAATGGAGTGCACTGCGGATGTGCCAGCAGAAGTTGAAACTTGAACATTAACGTACTTTAATTAAATAAATAAATAAGTATCCCTGGACAAGTTACACAAATTGAATCTAACCCCAAAGTAAGCAAATTATATGCTTGCGTTATGGGTGTTAGTCAACGATACTAATACAAAGGAATACTTAAATAGATACAAGAATAAATTTAATAAACACCCAGACCCGGAAATGCAGACATCTAAATTTTCATCACACAAATGCCTGCCCCCGTCGGGAATCGAACCCGAGCCTCGCCGTTGATCGGTGTAGTTAGGCGTGTACGCTAGCCACTTGACCAACGAGGCGGTCAAAAAAATGTATGTGTCAAAATTTATGTATTTAATTTATTTTGTTTGAAAACAAAAGAAAATTATACAAGCTACCTTAAAGCTCAGCCTATAGCCTCGTCGTAATCTTGCTTAAAGATATACCGGTCAATTTAACGAAAATCGCGGTATGAAATGAGGTGGCAATATATTATCAAAAACAATATATTTAAAGATTAATTAAGTTCTAAGTCTACTGACAATCTTACCTTTCAAATCGGAATACTCTGTCATTATAGTAGTGGGAATAGCTAAGTCAGTGGAACCCTTCCCGGAAGAAGTGCAGCACGGTACTCTTCCACTTGAAGTTATACTTACTAATCTCTGATATAAGGTACAGTGCTTTACACTCCTTCCGTCTTACAAAGTTTCGATCGGTCACGTGTCTTGACTAAAGAAGTTTTCAATTCAAAATTGGTTTTAGGTATTTAGTAATTTATATCTTGAGATCACTGCAGGCCACGAATTGATTTGGAAATTGCAACTACTAGCGTCATCTTTTGTCGAGTGGAATAACTAAAGTACAAAATGTTTGGAAATGTTAGGTTATTTCAGCGTTATATTATTACGTTGTCGTCATTAGCGCTTTTACAAAACTCAAATAAAAATTTCATTCTATATTGATATTAAGGTAAATACAAAAATAAATACAAATGTTGAAAACTTCCTAAAATTAAATACTTAGTAATGTGCACTATCCGACGAAAGATGGAGCTCTATTGGCACTAAGACTGAAAACCAATACGGTTTTGTAGGGTAAAAACAAAAGTAAACATATTTTATATAGATGATTGTTTATTATTTACCATTTAATATAACTTATTTAACATGAATATTCGTTTTTTATTTTAGTGTTAAAGAAAGAAAAAGATGTTTATTTGCGGAATATGAGTGTTTTTTTTTTGTTGTTGTACAACAACAGTCTTCAGCTAGTCGTGGGTGCCTTGGTTGTACCTCTGCCTACCTCTTCAGGAATATGAGCGGGAAGATACTTTTGAGTGTTATAAATATTGTTATTTAAGCATTCCAACATAACATTCTACCAACTTGCAGCGTGCAAGTATTTTAATAGGTAAGTATATACATAACATAACATTCTACCAACTTGCAGCGTGCAAGTATTTTAATAGGTAAGTATTTATAAAATTAGATATTTGAATTATTTACTTACTATTTAGGCATAGTTTTTGTATTAATTATTTGATTATTTATTAATATCAACAATTTTTAGAATTTGAATAATGTGTAGCCCTATCTACCGCAAACTACTACAGTTTCCAAACCTAACCAGACAAGAGAAGAAACGGCAAAACAAACTCCCTGGCAACCAAGACTATACCAATCAGGAGAAGGCTTCCTACTACCGTTTTCAAACCTAGCCAGGCAGGAGAAGAACCAGCGAAACAATCTCCCCGGCAACCAACATTTCTGATATTAAATTAATCATGTTAGAAATTTTTGGTAACGAAAATTTAATATAATCCCGAAATTTAAAATATTCAATTGCGTCTGACAAAACCTACATGCAACGTAGCTAAGAACAATCTCGATAACGTCAGCTTTCAAAGAAATAAAATCCGCATTAAAATCGGTTCATCTGTTCAAAAGTTATGACAGATTAAGACAGACAGTGCTATATAGACCGGTTTAGAAGGTGTAGTAGCCGACAGACTTACATGAAATACTTCATGTCCTATCAGCTTGAGAACCAACCATTTTCTACCTTTTCATATCATCGAAACGTGATGTCCTCAACCCCCTCTGGTGGCTACTGAATTATTCTAATCCGCAAGCAGTCATAAATTGAAGAGTACTGTGGAACACCTCGACCGAATTATGACTGCCTTATCTTCGTAACGTAATTGCTCGTCAATATCGTGTTTTGCGCGAAAACGAAAGGTTATCCGGTATCCGGTAGAAAGGTTATCCCCGTGTTGGTCCGGGCTCCTTTGCAGGATAGACCATATGCCATTCTTGCCAGGCAGCTCGTAAAAGGCGAGCATAGGCTTATCATCACTAACACCGTGACATCTGACTAGGTGGTAGAGTTTCGCAGCGACTCGCCCGGATTGGTACCACCGCCTTACCTATTCCTGCCTCCATAACGTCATGACGTGTTCCGGTTCGGAGGGTAAGGTAGGCGGTAAACTTACTTTTGCTCGAGGCCTAACATCCTGACCTCAGGTTGGCAACGCACCATTACCATCTTTGGTTTCCCTAGCGTGAATATCTTACCATCAGAAAATCCGTCTGCTTGTTTGCCTTCCTATCACATAAAAAATAAATTAAAAAAATACTTGTAGACGTGGTCTTAAGCTATTATAGCGCCAAAGCAGTAACATCTATGGTATTAGCAGGAGCGGTTTCCAAACATTATGAAAATCGAGTGCTTGTTCTCTTATAAAACAAAAAACCCAAAACCTAGATATCTTACTACTGAATCTATCTACTTATAGCCTTACTTACAATAAAAATAATATAAACTCGAATAAACGCTATACATCTTCACAAATTTTCAATCTGTACTAAACTCGGTGATAAAAATGTACGTAAAATGGAAAATACTTTATTGTGAGTAGAATAGATGGATTGGGAAAAGATTCCAGTAACGCGTTCCTTCTTTATAAAGTCTCTGAGGGCGTCAAGTTAGGGATACCATGACTTCGTGTATTATGAGGATAATTTAATCCTTTTAATACGTTCAAAGATAGATTGGCCCAAACGGTTTTCCTGATAACAGATGTAGAATAAGGCTCTATTTTGCTAACTCCGTGGATCGTGTGCTTAAATTTCTATTTAAAATTCTCCCAGTAAATCTGAACGTTTCCCACCGTCCACCATCGTGATTCAATAAAATAATATAACAGTTGATATAAGTAAATGTAAATCAATCATTTCATTGAAAAAAATATGTGTGTGACAGTGACCTTTCTTTTGACGGCAAAATAGTGTTAAATAAGCCGAATAATGTGACTACTAAAACATGACAATGGCAGCGATCAGACCCATGGCGTATGTTAAAGATTCATAACGTTTAAAGAAAAAATACATATAGCATAGATGATTACCTGATTGAAAATACTCCTGACAGATGACTACCTGATTGGCCGTTACTATACAAAAGCTTTTCGGTTGCAGAGTTGTGTTTAATTAATAGTGTTGGTCCGGGTCTCCTGTGTAAAGCAGATCGTTTGGAATCTAGACTTAGTTATTAGATACCTAGGAGATCTTCACAGGCGAGTATGAGTCAAACAAATCATTATCAATCTGATTACAGGTGATAAAATACATTGCAGCAACTTGCTTTAGGGGGGATCCATACCTTTACCTATTTTCGTGTTTAGACCTAGAGGGTAGATAGCCTGAAAACTTGCACATTGAGTTTAACTTTTGGCCACAGGACAGAACCAGGACAAAATTAGTGTTGCAAATAAAAAACTAAAAAAAAATAAAAAAAAACCGGAAAAAGAAAGTCTTGTTACTCTTTTATAAATCTCGTTCCATTTCTGTTCAGTGCGTGCACAGCGCGATAATAAACTACGTTCCAAGATATTTGTAAATATTTCCTATAATCTGCACAAGCGTTGTCACCGTAGCTATTGCCAATATTACTGTTGGGCGACTCGTCCAAATCCACGTCGATACCATCATCCCGGCCCTCCTTTTCATACTGATGTTTACTTTATATCTTCTCCAAATTACTTATTCAAATCTTCTCGACCTAATTTTACATCTTCTTGTATTCTTCAAACGAGTACTCATTGTTTGGTTTCGTGAAGTGTTTGAGTTTCCTCTGACATTTGTTCTTCGCTTAAAAGAAAATTGAGATTAACGAAAGCTAATATGGGGTTTACTTTGGAATAAAAATAAAAGAAAAATCTTCATGTGTTCTTTCTCCACATATTACAAAAGCATAAAGCTTTCACTGGAAATGGAAATAATTTATTTAAATAAATACGAGCTACACGCTGAACGAATGGACCAATTTCGCTAATTATGTTTAGTTGTGTTAGTAACTGGAAGAAAAGTTCATATTAATAGAAAAGTAGGAAAAACAATACTTCATTTTTTCCCTAATTCAAACTATTAGTAATGTCAAGCGATACGAAGTTCGCTGTCGGCTAGTCATTTATCGTGGTATGAAGTTCTTAACTGTAAACATTTTTAATATGAAGTAATTGAAATTCGAAACAGGCCAAATAATTTACATAGGGAAGACAGTTCTAAGTTGGTCCAGTGGTGTTATCTAATTGTTGGTCGGTGCCGGGCTAAATATACAAAAAGTGCCGTAAAGTGTAGAGACATAGTTAGTGTATGTCGCGATATACTGCCCATAAATTATAGTGACAAGTTTTAGATTTTTCCAATAAAACAAACCTTGCTCATATAATCAAATATATTTACTGCTTCAAAATGAACAACGACTGCGGACTACCGCTACTTGTGCAATACTTATACTTATCAATCAACATCAAAACTTCTTTTACCGCTCAAAATAACATTAAAGCGGATAGTCAGATAATTATATTAACAACAGCAGTAGCAATTACTTTATGACAGAAATAATCTATATATTAATATGTGATGCCGAAACTTTGGACCCCTTTTTACGAAAATTACTCTGACCGAGGAGCATAAAATTTGGCACACTTATAGTTTATGTGTAGGAGAAGTGCAGAACGCTAATATTTTTCAATAATATGGGTTATAAAGTACATTAAATCAATAAATAAAACATTACCCACACTACCATGCAGTTGACACACACAAACAAATATGTCGATGTTGACGATAAAAGATCACAGATGGCGCACTAACTACCTATTCATAAAGTTTAGTAGTTGATCTTGTGAAATGAAGATGTAGCTTTTATCAATAAGGTATTAAAATTTGTTATGGTTGAATTTCGACCAACGGGCCACC
>NJDD01005310.1:0-13886 GCA_002245505.1 Calephelis nemesis
AAGTCGCGGGGCCCGTAGCATTTGCTACTCTTGCTACGTGGCTAATCCGGCACTGGTTAATTCTCAAATAGTTTTTACCGATATTTATTTAAGTATGTGACACATTCTCTTATGACGTAGATGTTGTTTTCGTTAAAAGTTATATTGTACCTATGCATACCTACTTATGTTACTTGAAATTTGAAAAGTCTAACACTATTTGTGATATAAAATTAGTAATATTGCTTGTTGTTGTTTGGATGACTACTGTTAACCCTGTTAATATTAACAAATGGGTGGAAAAAAATCATTTTATAGAGTACACCACGTGAGAACTTCAGGCGACCATCAGAGGATGAATTCCATTATATGTATATTTGATATTCCTTTGTGAAGTCCTCCTTCGAAATAAATTGAATAAAAAAAAGCTCATTACTTAATTTCAAATATATGAAAGTTATTAAAATATTAAAACTAAAGACTCGGCGTCTGCAACTGAGAAATACATCGATTAAAGGAATTTTATGTGAACTGCAAAAAAGAGATTCATTAGTAATGATATCTCTGTTGTAATGTACCAAAATCTTTAGTAGCCAATTTAGTAGGTTACTTTTATTTATTTCACATTGAAATCCTCGTAATACTACAAAATTAAATAACTACTATATTTGATTGGCAATAGAAAATAAAGTGTTCAAAATATTTATAGCTATTTACGTATTAATGTCAAAAACAAACTGTCTTCATCGTCGACATCTTTTCTCCATTTTCGGGAAAACTGCACTTTAACTGGCAGCGTAATACAAGTGCATGTGTGCGTGGTGACAAGCGTAAGCAAGTAATCGCCATGCGTGTGTGAATTAGTTTAGTGCTTCAATATTGACACAGCGTTACTATGAAGACTATCTTTCTATAGCGTTATTATTCTAAGATTAAGGGTAATATTGTTATTGCTACACAATTCTGAAAGTCTATTGAGATCTTCTTGTAAAAGGAGGAGGATCTTCGGAGGAGGACACCAGTTTATTTATTTTTAAATCATCCGCAAACAACTATGTGTAGAGGTCTTCTAATAAAACAAATCTTGCTTATATCTTCAAATATATTTACTGATTCAAAATTGTAAGACGACTGTGGCCATACTGCCTGATACTGCCACAACGAAACTATTCCTAGAACAACTATAGTACTCCGACAAGAAATTTTAATCCATACAAAATCTGTGGGATCAAAATGTCTTACAGCGCCATCTATTGGTAACCACAAACATAAGTAGATTTTGTGGGATATCCGACCCTGGCTTTCTTTGTTTTCATGGGAATGTTTTGGATGTTAAAATATACATGCTGTAATGTATCAATAAATAAACATAGAAACTGTAAACTGCATATCATCGAAATTTAAGTTTTATCATTAAATTAAAAACAACAACATAATGGAAAACATTTTATTTTTATTCCAATTTTAAACACATAAATATTAAATTAAATGTTTTACGTACTGGAAAATGACACAAATAATTTATTTAATGTTTTCTTTCCACATTGTTACAAAGTCACAAAAACAATTTCACTATCTCAGTTTTCACTTAAAAGTATCGTTAAAACTTTTATACTTACTGTAAGGGAGGAATCAGAGCTATACTTTAAAATATAGAAAAGCATTTTAATTAGCTAAAATCACAAGAAAATATTTATATTATATATATTACGGAGGTACACCAATTCACCATTTTACAAAAATTCCATAAATGTGCCATAAATACTAAACTTCGAACCATAGTCCATAGATTCCTAATTGTTGCCATTTTAATTTTTGTCATAAACAATATATTTTAAAAAAGAAATTCAGAAATTACTTTCATTAATTCAGAGTTTCAGAAATTACTGCCAATAAAGAGAGTATTAATTTAGTCTGTTTCCATATTTTTGTTTTTCTTTAGATTTTAAATCTTTTTAAACTTAGTTTAATTAAGCTAATTAAATGACAATTTATTTAACATCTTAACAGAAAATCAATGTGAAAAAACAATAAAACGAGGATAAATGTCTAAAAAAAGTTACATACATACATACATATCTTCACGCCAAGTCCCTTACGGGGTAGGCAGAGAGTATCGAGTGCCAGACCTCACGATCCTGACAAACCTGTCTTGCTTCCTTCACATTCATTACCCTTTTCATACAAACACGCCGGTTTCGGAGACTCTTGACACCACCCTTGGATAATATCCGATTGATCTGATCGTGAAATGTCAGCCTTGGTCTCCCCGGGTACCTACATCCATCCACATTCGAATTGTATATCTGCTTTGTCAATCTTTCATCTGTCATTCTTTCCACATGCCCGAACCAGCGGAGCATGCCCTTTCGCATTTTAACACCAACACTTTCTTTCGATCCCACTCTTTCTCGGATCTCACTGTTACGAATGCGGTCAGCGAGCGTTACACCACAGATTTTCCGTAGTGCTCTCATTTCGACCGCATTTATCCTACTTTCATGATCTTTCTGACATACCCAACTCTCGCTTCCATACAATAACGTTGGGATAAGCACAGAATTATGCAAAGCGAGTCTGGCTTTTTGACTCAAAACCTCGCTTTGGAATAGCTTACCCAACGCTCCATTCACACTACTCCCTGCACTCACTCTCTTCTCTACATCCGCGGTGTACCTTCCATCCCTGCTAAAAGCACAACCAAGATATAAATCCAGGCATCTCTCATCCATTACATCAATCAACTCATTCATCTTCGCTTCCATTCCCCCTCTCACATTCCACTTGTCTATTTGGCACTCTCCACTCCTCGATTCGCCTGCACGGGCCTGGCGTGATGGGTGGCGGCCCCCATCGCCGCATCTGCCTCTTTTCGTACCGACGAGGGCGGATCGGTACGCGTCGCCTCCAGGGAACGCCCTAACCAGCTCTGCGGTACTTTTTCGGTACTTTTACTAAAAAAAAGTTACCTACATTTTATTGTTAAAATATCCATAATCACAATAATTCATAATCACAATAATTCATAACATACTATTTGTGGCGTAAGTCTTATATTTTTTTAAGATATAGGAAGGCAAACAAGCAGACGGATTCCCTGATGATAAGAAATTCACGCAACCTAGAGACACCAAAGGTGGTAATGGTGCGTTGCCAACCTGAGGTCGGCAACTAATAGCTATAGTTTAATAATAGTAATCGTAATAATAGTAATAGTTTTAAATAACTACCTAATGGATTTATAAGTAATATTTAATGCCTATGTAGACCTTCAGATATCATTTTTTTGTATGTATGATGTACAGGAAATCGTCCTTTTCAATTTGCCTCCGTCTCTTAATATTTAAACGTATTATTGTAAACGTATCTCTGGTATTAGCAACATCGGCTAACACCAATGATATAAGCATACAATTTTGGCTAAAGTGGGGTTAGACCAATTTGTGAAATTCTTATAGGGATAAGTATTTATTTATGTATTAGTCTGTGATTTTTTTTCACAACTGATTGGCGAATTTCACAATGTACAATTTTTAAAACCGTTCCCGAATTTGGCAACATCGCTTTATTTTCTATGAAATTTACTCCCCCTCGCGGGTTCCACTGACAATAATGAAGCATTCTATGTAAATAATGTAAATAATGGGCGTGTTCGACCGAAGTAAGTACTTACTAAATTTAGTAAGTCACTTACTATGCTTACAAAATTTTCGACCGGGACACAAAATAAGTGCTAACGCAGTAAGTATGGCTTAATATACGACGCCATTTTGCTTATTGTTTATGTACGGGATATGACATAAACCGGTGTTTTGTGTTATGTCAAGCCAGTAAGTCTGTCATCACCGAAAAGCGCTACAGTCAGCTTGTAAGACTTTAATTTTTTTATGCTTACTGGCTTACTAAGTTTAGTGAGTACTTAATTCGGCCGAACACGCCCATTGTCGACCTCGCCTGAAACTATTTATAAAGTTTTTTAGTCGACATCAATACTTCTTTTAGCGGTCAACATGACATTCAAGCGGATATTCAGATAATTAAATTATCAATATCAGGGGCCCTACCATGAGCGCTTAAAGCAGTATTATTTCCATCTTGCTAAATGTCTGCATTTATAAGCAACTTTATGTTATACGTCATAAGGTTGTCTTTCTCGACTGACAATTAGTATTGTTGAAATAGTATTGTTTTAAGACCTTATGGTAACCCCCCAGAACCGGCAATTACTTTATGACAAAAACAAATGGTTTAAATAATAGCTAAAATAAATACTTGATTAATATATACAATTCGATGTGGAACTAAGACAACATGATATAATTTAGTATAATTATAAGTAATACACTCGATACATTCATGATTGCCAACATGATATAATTTAGTATATTAAGACAGATAATACACTGGATACATTCATAATTGCCAACATTCGGCCATCCGTCATTAAACACGTCCTCGTGTTTACCTTTTGTAAATAAAAAAATATTTCTACATCAACTATATTGCACTTGTTAGAATTAAACTTGGACATAATTACAATAGACATTTTGTCAGGTTTTTATAATTTGAAAGAAACAAAGACATTTTCCGATTTATATTATTTACATTCAGTAGGGCAACTTGGAACCATATTTTGCTTACAAATAAACCATATACTTAGTTTCTTAACAACCATAGCATTCAGAAGGTTTTTATACTTCACATTGTCAATATATGTATACAATAAACAATAGCTGTTGTATAATCTTATTTCAACGATTTTTATTTGTTTCAATTTCGCAACTTCTTTCAACCACTGTACAATATTTTGCAACAGTTAATATTTTAGCTGTTCCGCGATAAACGGATTATATAATATGTTCAAAAAGCAGTAACACCGCATACACAATAATTCCACAACTCTTAGAGATTCTCATTTCTACCATCGGATTAGAACAGTCACTCACTGGAAAGATCTGGCGGTGGCGCTCGGTTTTCAACAGTTTCTTACAGAACAAACCATATTAAATTTTTCCAAATGTTTTTTTTAACTACCAAATATTATACAAGATTTTATCTAATACATATTAAAATTATAAACATCGTATAAGATCCAGATTATTCAGATTGTATATGCAAAGGAACAGAGGTTACCACTTTGTAATTTATATTTCTTAGAAACAAATGAGCTGTTTAATTATTAATAATTAATATTTGACATAGTATTTTCAGACGATTTTTTCTCACTACATATCTTGCGTTTATGTAATAAAGCTTTTATGTTTATGTAATAATGTTTTAACGTTTACAAGAGGTCAATGGGATGACCGATGTAGTTAATAGTTATCCAATATCTTTGAATATTATAAACACACTGGGCCAAAGAGTAATTTAGAATATAGGTATTATGCTTTTGACAAAGATTTTGCTATGATGAATGCCATCCTAATGGCAGATGTCAATTGGCATAAGCTCACGCCTATTACAAAAATTAAAAAAAAGTATTGTCAAAACTCAAAAGTGTTCATTTTTGAAGTTTGAAATTGTTATTGTCGAGTTTATTTGCATTTTGCACACAAAAAAATAGTTAAATAGCGTAGCCCAAGATACGGTAACTTTCGTGTTTTCGAAATAACGAAGTTAATCTTTTTAGATTTGTTTTGTGACCTATATTTATGAAAGTGAATAGAATTTTTAAATGTTCCCTCAGTTTTAAAAATGTTGTCAAGGTTCCATCATTACCACGGTTCGAACATTATTTTATTCGAAGAAAATACAGTTGCTTACCGAAAAGCAAGTTTTGCCCATGGTTTAACTTTTAGTGAAAAGCCATTATTACCCGGTGAAATATTTTTAGTTGAAATTGAAAAAACAGAACGCGGCTGGAGCGGTCACATGCGACTTGGTCTAACTCTACTTGACCCACAAACCGCTGCTCTCGGTGATAAGGGATTACCCCAATATGCGTTGCCCGATCTTGCTAATACGGGCATGTCATGGATTTTTCCCATTTCTAAATCTCAAAACAATGTACTGATAGAAATTGTGAATCAAGGGGCAAGTGGAAGACGAGAAAGTGAACCTAGAGCTACTGTACTCGGAGACGGGCATACTGTGAGAACTCCACGTGGTTATATACCCAAAATGGCTCTTAAACCTCAAACTTTGGCTCCAAATGGCACCCCCCTTGGAATTCTACCAATGGATGCTGGTAGTCGTATAGGTGTTATGTTTGTACCATGCCCCAAAACTAGTAAAAATGAACCAGATTTAGCTGAAATGCATTTTATAATAAATGGTGAAGAACAAGGTCCATGTACTAAAGCTATACCTTACACAAGAGGTCCCTTACATGCTGTTGTTGATGTTTATGGAACAACCAAACAAGTTAAAATAATTCAATTGTATGGAGGTAACAAAATTTTGTCTTTTCTGTCATAGAAATCCTTATAGAATAGTTATTAAAACAAAATAATGGTTTTTGTGATAGAGGAGAATAACGGTTGCTTCTCCTATTAGTAGGAGATAACAGTTGCCTATATGAACCATAAATCTTTTTTGTCTATTGCTATCATATGTCTAAGGACTTAGGCCATTTTAGGAAGTCTACTGCTACCCTACCTTTCAGCATAGAACTCGACAATGAAAAGCACTAATGCTAAATTGGCAAGGATAAAAAATAAACATCTTATTACCAGTCTAGGTAAACTACACAGCACACACTTTTCCTTTTTCTTCTGGACATGGAGAAGTATAAAAAATGTATGTTATTCTTCTATATGATAAATAGGTATGTTACTGTTTTATAATTTGTCTCATACTACATGTTTTGGAAAATACTCTAGTTACTAGTAGTTGTCACCCATTTACATCTTTAAAGAATACAATCTCTATAATAATTATAATATAATAATCATAACCTGGATAATAACCAAAAATCTCTTACTCTTATAAAATCTCTTAAAACATTCATAACAATATTTTATATAGTAGTGCTATTTTAATTATTCCAAATGTATATTAAAGATAGCTATATATGGAGTTGTTAATATTACATATTAATAATTTATCTTCAATTTAGATTAGATTAGCCAATTTAAAAATAAAAGTATAAAATGTAAATAGAGTAAGAATTGTAACGCCGAAGCGCATAATTTAAATAGTAGTTCTATATCCCAATTGAGTGACCATTATTAGTAGTGGGTGTTCATGTGAGTGTGCCAAAATTAAGTTTAATCATACTTAAATTGTCCACACCCTGACCTTTGACCTGACGTGACAACATTAAAGATGTTGTCACGTTAGACATACCATATCTTTATGTAGAATATTTTATATAGTAGGCTGAGGAAGAATATTGTTAATCATCACTATTCATAAAGACCTTTTATTTGACCAATTTTTAATGAAATATAAGATTTTGAGTTGGACCACTACGGTTTAATTAGTAGAAAATAGAAATCTCATTAAAAATGTTAAGTGAAGATATTTTTACATTAGCAAGCTAACACAAAAGAACACTTCAAAATTTAAGTGTAAAAAATATTTTATTTATTAAAATGTGATTTTTATACTTTCTCTTGCAGTGAAAACTCTTCAGAACGTTTGCAAAAATGCTATTCTGCAACACATTAGAAATGGTTCTGTTAAACAATTACCATTGCCCCAGTGCTTGAAAGATTTTTTGTTATCATAATTTATTCTACCAAGAGGTTAGTGATACTAAAAGGTAAAAAAATCTTGAATTTTAAGTTTGATACAATATGAACTAAATAAAGACAACCACCACGAAAATGTTTATCACGCCATGTCTCAAAATTTATTTTATACCTGTTTTTTTCAATATAATTTGAACATATTCTATATAGAAGTGATAGTCATCAAAATGTCCATCTATTTATGTTTTAATTGTGTCTGTTGTTAGTGTATATTAATTATCATAATATTATAAATATGTGTCACAATTATTAATTGAACTTATAATGGGTAACTCTAATAAATGTTGGTATTTTGAAAAACAATAACAACAAGAATTTAAATTTGGTGCTTAAAAAATTTGCTAATATTGGAAGATTCAGAATAATTTATAATAAAACTCAGATATGTAGTAATGGTAACTAAGCTGCACTAATGCTATTACTGTGGATCATTGTGATTATCTAAAAAAATATAGGTATCTTGGATATGTTTTATGGGTGCAATCTATTAAAGGTAGTGGAAACAGAACTCTCCCAAATAGTGCCACTAAAGAAACAATTTAAATTTCATATCTAATTATTAGTTTAATTTTTTTTTTAATTTCACTAAGGTGTTATTCGAAGATGATGTTAAGAGTCTCCGAAACCACTATGTTTGTGTGAAAAGGGTAATGATTGTGGAGGGAGCCAGGCAGGTCTGCCAGGATTGTGAGGTTTGGCATTCGATACTTTCTCCCTACCCCATAAGGGATTTGGCGTGAAGATATATATGTATGTTTAATTTTTAATTAGTTTCTCAAATGCTTGGCTACAAGTGAAGCTAATATCCTATCACATGTCACTTTTTCTAACTTAGCATGTACTTAAAAAGTAATTTAATATGAATCTCTTTAATTGCATAGTGCATTAATTGATAAATTTGCAATCTAACACTTTGTTGTTTTAAATTGATTTAAATAATTTCCGGAATTAAAAAAAAATCAGAGTTTTGATTAAAACAATAATCCTGTTAGTGAACAGTGTCAGAGTATACTAGTTAACTAGGTTATAATATATGTATTTTAATATTATGAAGTGTAAGAGTTTGCGTTTTTTCTTGTTTAGAAGGTTCTTATCTCTAGTGATAATGCAAACAGTGTCATTCGAGAAGATTTTGAAAATTCTAAAATTGAAATTAGCTTACGCAAACAGAAAACAAACTCTTTAACTTTATATTATTTATTAAATATAGAATTTGGTAAAACTATTATTTTTAATGTGTAAATATGTACAAATTGTTGTAAAATTATAGTACTCCAATTAATTGGACTAAACCAATGTGTATTACATATTTTTGGTTACAAAAACTAATTTTATTTTACTCAATTTTGGCTGATGCTAATTGCTATGTATATTTTGTACTTTTTTAATGTGAGTGTATAGGCAAGGACAAAATATAAGATTTTGCCAGACGTCAGTGAAAAATGACAATGAAGTTTAGGTCAGGTTACTGGTGGCTATGTTATCTCAAGAATTAATGCTCTTAAACTATGACAACAAAGACAATATACCAAATATTGGTTATACCCTATATGTTACTTTCATATTACCTCCTGCTAGTGGCAGATTTGGCATTGAAGCTACTGTAAACCTGTTGTACTGAGTGTTCCTCTGATCGGTATTATGATGCCAGTGTATTTGGTCTTATTATTGGCATTGTTTATTACTGACCACTCTAAGTTCAAGGCTCAAAGTAGATCTGACATTGATGTTGGGCTGATTTGTTTGTAAAAATAATATAAAATATTCAGTGGATAATAAAAGCTATTTAATTAATGAATTTTTTTGTGAATGTAGTCTGAGGTTATTGTAATTTTTAATGTATATTTTTATTTTAATAATGAATTACTCTCAGGCTCATTATTTAACAGTGATTCAGTGGATTATGTTGATATTTTTAATCTATAAATATAGACACCATTTAACTTTCTTTTATTTTCTAACTAGCTATTCCCGCGAACTTTGTTCCGCCCGTTCAGATTGTATGGGGAAAACTAAAAATGTTGTTTTTTCCAGTTTCCTCATAATCTAACAGGATAACATATATCCTATGTCCTTCTCCTGGTTCTAGGCTACCTCCCCACCAATTTTCAGCCTAATCGGTTTAGCCGTTCTTAAGTTATAAATAGTGTAAGTAACTAACACCACTTCCTTTTATATACAGAGCTTTCTCAAATTAGTTAACGATATTTTAACCACGGGCTCGGAATGCGTGTCTGGAAACATAAAAAATAATAAAAAAAATCTAAAACGAAAAATAAATAAAATATTACAAAAATTTAATCTCGCAATAACGCATGGGGGTCAACGAACTCTCGTTCCGCGTTCGCAGCTCACAGCTGATTGTCTCACCGCTCACGGCTGCCGCGTGAATTGTCACTACCTAGTAGGTACCTAGCTACTTAATGTTTATTTGTACCTACAGGCTACTAGATATTATGTAATTTACTATTATCTGTTAAATTGCTAAAAGCCCTTAATGTTTTTGTTTTATCGAAATTTTAATCAGTTAAAAAACTTTACACGTCACACAGTACAAATATCTCGGTCCAGTATTTTATTTTTTAATTTAATATGTAATACTTACCTAAGTATTAATTATTAGTGAGCCGCGAAAATAACCGCTGTTGCTAAGTCATAAAAAATCATAGTTGTAAGTTCTGATCAAGGTCATGTATCGATGCGTTTGCCGCTTCGATCGTCCATCGTCGACTCCCGCCCCGCGCGGGGGCGCTCCTTACAAATTATTATTTCTAATACAGTCATTTTTCAAATCAGTTGATTTTTGATCGTGTTTGGGATGTGTTATGTTTTTGTTTGTGTTTATTTTTCGCGAAGTGTTCATGAGTACCTTTCCAATGGTGAAAATTTAATAGAGGGTGGCTAGTGTGATCACCTGACCTGACCTGACGCCTCCCGACTTCTTCATGTGGGTAGGGTCGAAGATTTAACTGACGTTGTGAACCTTACAATTGAACTGACCTTGCCTTAAAAAGTTATAGGAAAATAGGAACCTACTAGCAATACTTAAAGACACATCAACAACCGTGCTAAGTTTTGCATTGAGTACCTACAATGGTGGATATGTTTAAATATGGATGTAAATAGTGTGAATAGGTAGGTACGTCAATAATTTTTGTAGTTAGGTGCATACGTAAGCCTGATTCTTATCTTAACCACACGCCTACAGTCACTATTTTTTTATGATCAATCAGTTCAAAGCCTATTGGGATAGGACACGCAATAAATGTAACACACGCGCCATACCTAGTATCTAGGTGTCACGTGTCGTCGGACGTCGCGCGCGGGTGACGGGCCATTGAACTTGAACAACTGAATATTATGAGTTATTAAAAATGTTGTAATTAATTTATTTTAAGTCCGATATTTTTTTAAATATTTTTTTACTGATTTTTAGTTATATATTCAGAATGTCCAGGTAAAATATCGTGCACTAATTTGAAAAGACCGTATAGGTATATCGATTTGTAATATTCTATCGTAAAATATTTGCTTTTTTCTGGAGCTCTAGCTCCAACACTCGTAATTGACATAGGCACCTAGTAACAGAGTAGTAGTAACCTATTTCATCACCTCTTCGTCTGTGTTAAAAATCTGCGACCTTATAATATGTATAAGGCAAGAAAGACCACAAACACCCGTAAAACCAAGGCATGAGCACAACATGTCTTATAATAATAATATATTGGGTTCCTAGGTATTCCAACATCAATAAGAAAGAGAAAATTTAGTACCTATGTCAGAAAAAGCATGAAAGTAGGATATGGTTGAAATGAGACCATTAAGGAATATGTGGGGTGTAAAGATCGCTGTCCGCAACTGCAACAGTGAGATCAGACAGAGACAGAGTGAAATTTTATTCTATTTTTCTTATACTCGCCACAAAAGAAACGTATTTCTACACTAGTCGAATCGGCAAACTTCGTTCACTTGGCATTCTATACTCTGTCTACCTAGTAAGAGATTCGACGTGAAAATATGTATGTGTAAAAGTTTAAATGTTTATCTACATTTCGGATTTTAACTTATTTCTTTTTTCTTCTCTGTGGTCTAGTGGTCCAGGTGTTGACTTTTTGAGTTCTTGAGGTCCCGGGTTCGATTCCCAGGTAGGGAGGATATGGGCGTGTAGATACTTTTTACTTTTATTTTTTATTTTAGTACCTATCAATTATTAACTTACAACTGTTACGAATAAACAATCTTAAAATTTAGACTTAACACAAACAACTCGATGCAATGCGTTCCATATAGTTGCTTGGTAGCTGTGCAGAATAGCCAAAAGTACGCTAAAAGTGTGTATACATCGTGTAATTGTGCAGGTTAGCCAACCCTAACCCCTAACTAAAGTGTGATTATGTTATTCAATTTTGTATTCATGTGTATCGTATAGGTACGGTATAATTCAATTAAATTCGTACAATAAAGCCATTATCGTAGTATTGTATAAACAGTAACTTCTTTTGTAGGTAATTAAAAATAATATAATGGCTCATGTACCTACGTCTTATAAAGTTTAAAGATTAAGTTTCACCAAATCCAGCTATAGTAGACAGTAGTTATTTTAGCTATGCGTCGGTTTTGACCACAGGGTTGAATTCAAAGTGTCGTTTATGGATACTGGATAGTTTTGACTTAACTGTACCCAGTGTTACCAACCCTACTGTTTTAACAGTAGATTTACTGTTTTTGACGTGACAACACTGTTTTCTGTTTTAGTACGATTTTCTACTGTTTTTTATGCCAGTGTTGTTATTAATACAAATCAAAGGCATTTTACATACAAAATCTGAAATAGACGAATGTTTCGCATTTGATGTTACTGAAAATCATATGAAAAATTTTAATAAAAGGATGTACGATTTTAGGTTTAAAGATTTTATTTCTCATACAAAACAAAAAAGTTTCACTTAAAATGAGATACTAAACAAACATATCATATAAAAAATTAAATTGGTGTCTCTGGAGCATTAATTACAAAAAAACATTTCAAATCACAGTGTAGGTCTTCTCAACAGGTATTTTTTTAACTCATTTTTATATCCATTTATCGAAACTATTTCCTTTATAGAATTTGGTAAGTTATTATATAGTTGTACTCCCTGAAACAATATAGTTTTTTTCCCATAACTCGTTCGCACTTTAGGTAGCTGGATTTTATATTTATTTCTCAAAAAATGGGTCGGATTTTTTACTTGCAAAGTCAAGGATTAAGTTATCAGTATTTTTTTTTTATAAGTACACATGTATGATAAACATATAGTTGACTAATTTTGAATAGTTTAGTTTTTGTGTATAATTTTGTAGTAGGCATAAGGTAGGGATAATTATACAACACTTTGATTATTTTGTTTTGCGTTCTTTGCAATGGGTTTAAGTATACTGCCGCAGCGGAGCCCCATATTTGTATTAAATATTCTAAATGCGATTTAACTAGGGAATTGTAAATAATGGGACGTACTTGATTAGGAATACAGTTTGATATTTTTCGCAACGCACCCAATGTGCACGTTAGTTTTGTTCGGACATGGTCAATGTGTGTTTTCCATGTGAGTTTATCATCTATCCATAAGCCGAGATATTTTTCGTGGTGTGATTTTTTTATAATTTCCCCATTTATGGTAAGAGGTTTAAAGTCCGGTATAGTTTTATTCTTTGCTGCAAAAAGCATGTAAGAAGTTTTTGTAGTATTAACTGTTAATAAGTTACTTTTTAGCCATTCGCTTAGGATATCGAGGTCTTTTGAGCGTCATTTACAATACTTTCCATTGATTTGTCGAAATAAAATAAAGATGTGTCGTCCGCGTATAACGTGAGATGGCCCGTTAATCCTATGTTATTTATATAATCCTATGTTATTACGTACAGTAAAAAATACAATGGACCGATTATTGAACCCTGGGGTATACCATACATTATAATACGGGTGGAACTTACAAAATTATCCATTTTAACAACTTGTTTCCTATTTTGGAGATACGATTCGAACATTTTTAACGCTGTATCTGTAACACCTATGTTATTTAACTTTTGCAAGAGCTTTTTATGGGTAACTGTGTCAAAAGCTTTTTTTAAGTCAATAAAGATTCCGACTGCAAAGTTTTTTTTATCGATATGGGTCTTTATTTTCGTATTAAGGTCTATTGCTGCACTCAGGGTACTAGATTTAGGACG
>NJDD01005310.1:14058-33947 GCA_002245505.1 Calephelis nemesis
TCGTTTTTTTGTATGTTTGTTATGTCTATAATTTTGAAGTTGGTATAATTTTGCGTCGCTTTCGGATGTAATCCAAGTTTCCGTAAATATCAACAGATGTGTGATCGCAGGTATAGCTTTTATTATACATTTTATTTCGTCAAACTTGCCAGCTCTCCGTATACTACGTAGGTTTGCATAAAAAAATCTTAATGAAGAGGAATGTAATGGAATACTTTCGTATTTTTGTACTAAATGGTGACTTAACCTACTTAATTGATCTGTAAGTAATTCTTTTTGTAGGGGATCTGTTACAGGTTTTTTTGATTGATTTTATCTTTGATTATTGTAGGCCTACCTTTAATATATTTAATTATCAGATCTTTTTCGCCATTTTCCTGTCGAGTCTTCAGTTCCTTTTTCAATGATTGTAAATAAAGCACTTGGGACGGGGTTTGGTCGAAGTAGATTTTAATATTTTCTGGGAGTTTAGCCTTATTCTTTAAAAGAGATTTTGAGTCCTCGCTGTTAGTAAAAAAAGCTTTAATCGGTCTATTTCTATTTGGAATGTATTTACCCAACCTGACGCACTTAAATGGCAATGGACAATTATCATTAATTGATTTAAATAGCTTATAGACTTCATTATTATCATAAATACGTCTGGCATTGTAGTCCTTGTCATTTTTTTCCGAAATACCCACAATCACAACGTTTTTTTCACGGTTATATCGGCCCACTCGGTCCGAGCGTACTCGTACTGTGAAAACCCGTCTTTAAGTTCTAAGACGATGTCTTCTTATACAAGCGTTGGCGATTTACTCAGAGTGTTACAATTATCTTGTTTTTTCAGCTGAGATATTTCACTTTCTATTTGTTTAATTTTTTCTTCAGTAATAGTGTTAGTTTTTTTGATGTTTTAGATTTCATTATTAATAAAAATTAATTGTTCGGTTAAATTTTCAGACGCTGTCTTAATTGCTTTTACTTCAGCTTTAATTTCACATATTTCTTCGCGTATTTGTGATAGGTTTTCGTTTTGAGTTTTACCAAAATCCTCTAAAAATTTCATTATATCACTTCGTTTCCTCGGATATATTAGTACATTGTCAAATTCACCGTAGGTAGATAAGTTGGGTACAGAACCGCTTGTGCTTTCGCTTCCGCTTATTAACGTGCTACCAGGCGGTGTTCTTTGCAGGTTCATTGTGTGGGCGTGGCGTTGTCGTATGCGTTGGTGCGAGTAGTACCGATATATATGTCGGATACTCGAATGCAAGCGATCTGCGTACACGACACATTACGACTGCTATTCGTGTGTAGCAACAACGTAGTAAGCAAAAGTCCGTACGATAATGTGAATTGAATTTTATGGTAAAGTACACTAGATACACTATTGTTAATGACACTATTTACTCAGATTAAATTATTTTACGATATTCACTGTGACACGTCTGCTTCTGTCCGCACCAGAGACGAAACAATAACAATGAAACAGAAAATGTTTAGGATAGAGTAATACACTACAATGAACAATGTTTGTAATTTTGATCACCTATTTTCAATGAATAATATAATTATGTTGTTTTTTTTTCAATAATGTACTTTATAAAAAAATGTCATAATTAAAGAAGTACTACTGGTAGTGCTGTAGTAGTTTCATTAACTTATACATCTGTATAACTAATTATATGTCCCAATTGAAAGGTTTTTGAGATATGTAGTAGATTTAATGTTTTGAAAATGTCATTTTACTGTTTTCTACTGTTTTTTTAAGATTGATCTACTGCCTGGGGTTGGCAACACTGACTGTACCTAAGGCGATCGTGGGCACTATGGTCTATGAGACCTCATCAAAACTTACGACCTCGATTAAAATCGAAGTACATACTACAAATCAAAAACAAGAATAAATCGGATATTTTTAGTTCTACCCCTTTCCTTCGGAACCCTCTTCTTCGAGCCATAAAATATCTAACTGCCAAATTTCGGTACGGTACTGAACCAGTAGATAGTAATCTTAGAACGTATTTTTCATCCACATTAAAAAGTCGGATTGAATTGAAACTTCACACGCATATCAAGGATTGAGAACCAAGCTGTGCCTATTTAATAATGTCAGATTATCGTCATCACATTTCAGTCTTCACGATCTGGCGCCAAATCTAAACTAGTTAGGTATTTCTTCTTATCTTTCGTTGCGCTGTTGTGGTTAAAACTATCCAAAAATAATGTCTGCCAAAATTGAAAGTAATCGAGATGTGTCTTGGGTTCGTTACATATAGGTTATGTTGGGGGTTCATTGAACATTTTTAATTTTAAAATAATCTCTCTTAAGCAAGGCTCCAATGGTTTTACTCCAGTACTCATTACAAAATATCACGCACATCCCTAAGTGCACCCCGCACTTTTATGTGATAGAAAGTTATTTGCTTAGTGACTATTTCATTTATTTAAACATATAGAAAATTATTTTCTATCAGTTCAGCTAGATGCGAAAACGCTTCCGTTAGTTTTTAAACTTTATTTATTTTCAAATATCTTCAATAGCAACACAATTCACTCTTCTGCAGATTTGTTAAAAGTAGTTAAGTATAGACAGATAAAAAATTCTACTTCTCTACTAATATAATGATGACGGATATGTGTGTATCTTAATATGTGGTACATATGTATATCTTAAAGCTGCTAAATCGATTTTAATAAGTTTTAGAATAGAAGCAGATTAGATCTAAGCAAAAGACAAGCCACTTTTTATCCAGATAACTCACAGTTTCCACAGGAGGGCTAATTATTTATACGTTGTTGGATTTCAATGTATTCGGCTAGTCGTGTGTGCCGTTGCTTTTTTACCTATTCGAGGATAACTGACTGAAAATAATAACGCGTATTTAGTATATTCATGGTATCTGACTAGAAATCCGAAACTAAACTTTCTCTACAACATTTTGCTTTCTGTGAACATCTTTCCAATCTGACAAGTCTACCCTCTAGGTAGCCTACCCGCTGAGCCAGAACATGACAGTTATTATAACGCCAGGAATAGGTAAGGCTGTAGATCCGAGCAAGAGCAAGAGCAAAAAAGACCCGGGCAAGTTGCAGCACAGCCCCCTACCACCAGTGGTCTTGTTAGTAATGACCTATACTTTAACCAATGCTCGCTCCTAATGAGCTGCCTGGCAAAAAAGCAGATGGTCTATTATACTCAAAGGACCCGGACCAACACGTGATAAGTATGGCTGGCATTCTTATTCTAATGAGGCTGTATTTGAATGTTTGTTTGCATTGAATTGGCTATAAAATAACGGAACTGATTAGCACAATTCTTTTACCACTATAAACCATTATTGTGTTTTAAGCGCAGTTATTGTTTTGAAGTGCTTTAAAAGCATGCTTAAAACAACCTTAAATAAATTTTTGCTATTAATTAAAAAAAATAAAGACAGGGCGCATGTTGGTTTTTGCTCCCCGATGTCCTATATGGTAAGGACGGTAGAGAGGTATGTGTCCTATATGGTAAGGACGGTAGAGAGGTATGTGTTAATTTTTTCCATAGTTTTTATTGCAATATTGGTATGCTAACAAGTAGACGCATTTCTTGATGGTAAAAAATATTCGTAAGCAGCTACCCCATCGGTCGTACCGGAGTCCGGAACACGACAATGGTAAACAATAGTGCTTATAGAAAAAGTATCGCCTGTATCCCCGAAAAGCTACACAAAGGGACAACCAAGGCATCCAAGACTAGTCGAATAATGTGGCAAGACTAATATCAACCGGGTACATATTACATGCCAAGCAATGTTGTTTTATAAGAAAATTGAAAAAAAAAAACACATTTTATTTATGTTGCACGACCGGGACTTCACAAAGTCAAGTCCAACATCAACAGCTACACCATAGAGGCGATAACAGCGTCGGGTCTGTGATAGTTAAATCGTCAAGATGTCAACGCTGAACTCTACCAATAAAGAAGCAATTATGAAAACAATGTGTGTAAAAAAAAACTTATTTTTCCAGACGTAAATATTTTTATAAAGTGCAATGAGAATATCAAGTCGGTCATTTACCCTACAGCTTTTGTTTTTTATTTAGGTATGTACTTCCAAACAAACTATACTTAAGTAGTAATTTTCTTTTCTTCCACTGGGTTGGCTGCATTATGGCCCGATCTCGAAAAGAAAATTTTTAATAAGTATCTACTTCAGCTAGTGACTTCATCTCTGCTGGTATCCCCGACTCATTGTTTTGTTCCGCAGGCCTAAGATCACCTGTATAAACTATTGACAATTAAAATACATTATTTAAAACACACTAGCGACGAGTTCCCAAAAACCCCTTCATCCAGTCTCATGAAAGTAGATATCCCTCATAGTAAATTACCCTGCCGCTGTAACATCATTGCGCGTCACCTTCGTATTCCATAGGAAAAAGAAGATATTACATTATTTTATAATACTTTTATTAAATTATTAAGGTGCCACATTGCAAATACAAGTTTTTCCAATTGGTTGATGTTACACATTTAATTTGAAGAATGTGGTTAGTTGTAAAGTCTTTTAGAAAAACTTATGCGTTGTAATACTAGGTGTACTTACTTATTATATTTTTATAGGTATGTAGGTAGGAACCTACACAATTAAATTTAGCAATAAACTAACTTCAATTGTTTCATTTAATGCATACATTTTTGTCTACGTTAGGACATCTTATGCATTATGAATTACCTACCTATGTCTAATATATCACTAGTCAAATCTTGACAAAAAAAATTATTTGTAAGTATGGGAATCATGATTTACCTTTAAAAAAAAATCAAACTCGGTTAATAATCATATACCTAACAATCATACAAAATAAAATCCAGTCGAATTAAGATCTTTTTCTTGTTGAGTCGGTTAAAAAGTGCCACTCATAATTTATAACTATGTACCTTAAATACATTTGGCAAAACACCTCTATATTCTTCATCATATTCTTCATGTGGTTATTTTTTCATTATTAATATTGGTTGGGTAGGTACCTATAATGTCAATAATAGCGCATCAACATGTTTAGGTACTTAAATAACTTCACGCGAAGTCATTTGCTTGGTAGTCAGTGAGTCAAATATCACGTTTACTACAACCTGCATAGATATAACGTCAAAACAGAGCATAAGCATACATAAAATATATACCTTGTGGCTGGTGTTCCCACCGAGAGCGGTGGGTATATTCAAAACGTTAATAAATGTAGCGAGTGAGTCAAGTATAACGTTTACTAAAAACCTTTCGTTTACATTCATTCCTCTTTTCATACAAGCACACCGATTTCGGACACTCTTGAAACCAAACCACTCTCGATATTATGAGTACCCTAACGATTTGGTCCAGGAATGTCCATCTAGGTTGTCCCGCTAATAGCGTATCTATTATCTACAACCATACACACTGTTTTCCTAGTTAACTAATAACCGTTTTTTAATCTTTTATCTGCTACACTTTTTACATGACCAACGGAGCATTCCTCTTTTTTACATACAATCACCGACACACTAACATAAAACTGTGACACGTGTTCGCAGCTCGGATGCTGCAAAGCCTGCACCACTTGTTGTTGTTGCAGATAAAATAGAGATTTATAGATATTTTGTTTAAAATATCCTTAAATATCTTATATCTTATGGGAAAGTAATTACATTATACATACTATGAGGACGTATGTCATAATCCTTGTCCTTATCATGAGCTAGGACATAGATAGTACGTACCTTAGCTAGGAAATACTTACGAGTATTATTGCCATCTTATCCGTGTTCACCAGTGTCACAATATTAAAAAAGGCGCAGCAAGGTAGTAAAAACACAGGCCTAGTCAAGTAGTGCTTTTAAACAAATTACCTACTGTTCTTATTTCTTACCATTAGATATCCGTCCGATTGCTTTTTATTACATACTTTTTATTTTTTGGTAAATACCTTTCGAACTCGAAAATCACAGTCATCTTCAGTTAGGGTTGTTGAGGAAGTGATTATAAGGAAGAGGAATTGACAAACACAAATTTAGAGGATGCAGATGAGAAAGAGGATATTTTTTAGGAAGAGGATGTGGATAAGGAAGCGGAAGAGTTTTCTCTGAGAACCGGTTCCTTAAGTCATCACACACCAATCCAGTGTTTCTAAAAATCTGTTCGATGGGGAAACTTGATAGGTATTGATCATTGACTCTAAATATATTCCTATTTCTATGGTGTTGATAGACATTGACAGGTATCGCTGTACAGAGATCTATAGATAGGCTGTCTTCATGCAATATGCATTTTATTTAATGTAGTTAATTAAGTCACTTTAGTACCATGCATCTATCTTCTATTGGTAAACTTTTAATTTTATCGTCACTGTAGTATTGTTCAGGGGTTAGCATTTCGGCTTATATTGAATCTACAGTTTTCGCAGTGCATGCGCTTGGAAATTCCTCTTAAATTTTGAGGAAGCGATAGCAAGAGGATTTTTTTATATTTATTTATGAGGATGCGGTTGAGGAACTCAAAATATTGCGGAACTTCCGCATTATGAAGAAGCGAAAGAGGAATCCCCAACAACCCTATTCAGTAGTTAGTACGACCAGAGATTAGTAAATATATATAATATATTGTCTTTGGTACTACATATCCTTCAAAGACTACAATACCTACTCTATCTTGATACATCTTATATCTATAAAAGAAAGTGGTGTTACTTACACTATTTATAACTCAAGTCAAGCTGAGTCTAATTTAAAAGCAGGTTTTAAAAAAAACTGGTATTTATCCTTTAGACGCTACCATTTTTTTTCTATTCACCCCCTTCGCACTTCTATTTACACCCATATCGCGGTTAAATAGAAAACGCAAACCTTTCGTATTTTTTTAAATAAATGACGAGGAAAATAAAGAAATCTTAAGTTGAAAAGAGTTTATCACACTTTAACTCATAACATACAATATTTTTTAGTGTCGTAATCAGTTAAAAACATATTAAAATGTCGATCCAAAAGTTGAAAACCTTTCTATTCACCCCATTTCACGGTACTCTATCTTGATACATCTCATCATATCTATAAAAGAAAGTGGTGTTAGTTACACTATTTATAACTCAAGAACGGCTGAGCTGATTAGCCTGAAAATTGGTCGGGAGGTAGCTTAGAACCGGGAGAAGGACATTGGATACTTTTTATCCTATTCACTGAGGAAATTCCTTTTGTGAGGAAACTGGAAAAAACATTTTAATTTTTCCCATACAAACTGAACGGGCGGAACGAAGTTCGCGGGAACGGCTAGTTTCATAATATTGGGAATTAAGCACAGACATAATATAACGAGTTTTCTTTTTCAGTTTCTTACTATTTTATTTAGGTTCCAATAGTTAACATTTTGTTTTTCTATTACTAGTCTGTAGTCATTAAGCAATATTCTCCAGCTCTTTGACAGTGCGATATTTTCTCACCAGGGTCTCGTGTATATAATAGCCGGAGTCGGATTTAGGGGAGGGCAACTGGGGGTGTAAGACCCGCGGCCTCTACAAATGAGGGTCCCCAGACTTCGTAAAAAAATCTTTTAAATTCAGACTACGTAGATTGTAAAATATTTTTCTTTGATAGCTTTTTTACCTGTACGTCCTCTATACTTTGTCCTGTTCCACTCCTTTGTTGCCCCGAAGTCTCCAGATCTTTAAATCCAGTCCTGAAAATAGACCACTTATCTAGCTCCCTGCCTGGTAATTGGTAAAGGAATAGCAGACTTTAAAGGGAATATTTCAACTAAACCCATTGATAATAAAGTGCTGGTGCAGTAAGTGATCCACCATCTTATCTATTTTTGCTGCCTTAAGGCTGCGTTTCCACCAGAGATGTGCGAGGATGCGTTTGTAAAGAACCAATAGAATCGTACTGACAGAGGCGAGGTCAATAAGCGAGTCTGTAGGTTCTTTACAAACACATCCCTCGCTATGCATCCTCGCACATCTATGGTAGAAATGCAGCCTAATAATAATCGTGTTCGATGCTGTCGTGCTTTGGTGTGATGGTTGAGGTATAGTAATATACTCCTCAGTGTCAAAAGGCCACGGTTGTCTTTAACCATTCAGAGAGCCGTGTAATTATTGGAAGGACAAACATAAAGCAACGATTCCCAGATATTGATATAAAAATGGTACGTGAAAACGAAAAATTAGTAGATATTGGTGGTACATAATTCTTTCACAAATTAAACTTATTTTAGATGCATGCTATCTTTCTCAAATGAAACAAAAACAAGAGATGGAACGTTTTAGACACGTCAGATTAGTCCGAACGTGTCAAATCACGATGTTTTTAAATCGACGTTTTCCGAGTAATAGTTTGAACGTCTGTAGAAATTACGTAAACGGTCTAATTTGACAGCGCTAAAAGTGTTTTGTCTCTTTCGTTGAAAGAAGACAGCGATAGCTTAAAATTAGTTTAGTGAGTGCGCAACAAAATTACCACCATTGTTATTACACTACACATTATTATTATACTACATATAGATCTGTCCGCAACACTTTAGGCGTTGTTTATGGATAAACAAAATCCTCGGATTCACTGATGTGTCTGTCGGATTCACTGATGAGATAAACCGTCATCTCTGTATTAGAGAACATAAATCATTGTCAGCTATTATGCCTTAACATCAAGACAGCGCAGACTATCGGAAATAGGCTTCCTCCTACATATAGGTTGTTTTTTAATCTCAGAGACTAAATTGACGTTAGCGATGTTGTCAGTTTTTTGCTATTCTTATCTCAGATAAAGTATCCTTATCTGAGATTCTTATATAGTGTCGTGCCGCTATCGAAAAATGTCAACAAAATTTATTACCGATTTTTACAAGTTACTCTGGAAAATCGTAACATGTGTTTCTAGAACTAGGTAATAAATACACAATTAATATGATTCCTAATTGTAGTTTAATAACAGTAAAACTTCAAATTTGTTTAACTTTAAAGTCTTATTTTTTGCGTATTAAAAACAAACAATAATAAGTAATGAGCCAATTCGCCTTTACCCAGACTTGTTGGCAATGGGACCACCTCGGAAGTAAACAAATCTTAAATAAAAAAATATCTTTGAAATAACGTACTCTTTTCCGATATCAGTTAAAGTGGGTAATACATTTAGGGTTGTAGTATCAAACAAATGTAGGTTTTTCATTCTTCGAAAATCGACATGAATTTACGTTTTAAAAAAATCGGTAGTATAGGACAGCATTACAATATAAACACAGGTACCATTATTTGTAAACTTGACATTTACATCTGTCAATTTAGTCTCTGAGATTAAAAAACAGGCTTTAGCATAGCATACGTAAAAATGTTTTTCCGATTGCTATTTCTGTGCATGCTTTTTTAAAAGATTTATTTTACTGTGGCGTTTGATTATCGACCAAAATGTATAGTTGTCAGCGCCTCTAGCGGGTATTTGAAGAGACTAAATAGATCACTAATCCTGAATCCATATAGATAGTTGGATCGTTTGAAACAAGCGGTTTTGGTCCAAAAGTCACACACAGCACACTTTATATTTGTCTTGATACTTATGCAGTTTGAACATATTGTAATACTTATAAATTATGATAAAGTCTTGCGATTTCAAAAGCAACTGATAAGCTTCAGTCTCTTCATGTAGTACCTACATATGAAAGAGCTCTATATCTGATGCTGCATTTGGTGAAAAATTAAAAGAAAATGTAAAATTAATAAACTTATATATTTCTTGCAATATTAAAGAAATAGTTAAGACGTTACTACACTCACGACGACGCACATTTTCTATATGTAGGTATACTGCGAAATATAAAATGTTAATGTTATAAAACTTTATTAATAAAATAAGTAAAGGTCTAAGCACACATATCAACTAGGAAAGGGATCGTCACCGTCGTCGACTCGAGCCGTTCTTTATTGTTTGTTTCAAACTCCATACTGCAATGCACACTAATCGGAAACGTAACGTAATCGCCAGGCCTCGGAACATTCTCGCGGTCGGCTAGCCGTAAGCGCGGTGTCCTTTAGCCGTGGCCGAGCCATAGCTCAAGAGCTGCTGTTGATACTGTTTGGCTACGTGCTTACGTAGGTTGACGGCGAAAAGCAATCCCTTTCAGAGTTGATGTTTGCTGTGACGTTAATTCATCTCCAATTCTTTTTTTATCATTGCGTAAAATGTTGATGGATCTGTTTTACATATCATGTTTAGTGCTCGCCATTGTTGTAGGTATTCAAATTTGGTTGGTGAGCAGCAGATCAACTTTCGATAAAGTTTAAACGTGTTTTAGGTTGGCAATTCACCATTAGCATCTCCGGTTTCATGTTATAGGATACTAACGGCCCGCCCCTGCTTCACACGGGGATAAAATATACATACCGTCGATTAAATGAAAAAATGACATTTTTCAAATTTTTTGGAAAATAAGATTATTTTATAAAACGAGTCTACTATCAAGATTATTTTATATGTAAAAATGACACTTTTTTATTACATGCTAAGTTCACTAGATGTCGCAAGTGTCATTTCGATACTTTATGGTCATCCACAATTTTGATTATTGAAAAATGTCTCTCTGTCATTTGCCACCAGCCACGACAGTGAATACACGTGCATTTTTGTAGAAAACTGACATTTCTCAAAAATTGTGTTCGGATACGACTGTAAAGGTAAGAAATATTATAGAATAATGTACTTCTTTGAGAAATTACCTTTTTCCTTTAAAATTTTACTATTATTATGAAATTACCTTTAATAGAAAAACGACATTTTTAGAAATGTGACTACTTTTTGTGAAATGAAATGAATGAAACTCGATATATTTAGACAAATGTCCTTTTTCTATGAACTTTTTGCACATTTGGTAGCATAAAAATGTGACTGTGTCTATATGTTTTTTTATGGATTTTTTAAAATAATGACTATTATCTCGTAAAAATAAATGCATATTATGAGATCTTAACGTTACGAGTACAAAATTATTAATAATTATTGATTCTATTATTTCATATTTATTATTTCACTAGCTGCTCCCCGCGGTTTCACCCGCGTTGTTCCCGTACCCGTGGGATTTTTGGGATAAAAAGTAGCCTATGTGTTATTCTGGCTCATAAGTTACAACAATGCCAAGTTTCAATAAAATCCATTCAGTAGTTTTTGCGTGAAGAGGTAACCAACAAACAAACAAACAAACATACAAACTTTCACATTTATAATATTATTAGTACGATTTTGTACATTTATTATTATTTATTTATTGGTTTATTATAATAAGTAGTCATGGTATAAAAAATAATTCATACATTTACAATTTAAAATAATATTACGTAATTTGATGCATGATTAGTTTGATTTTTTGTTTTAGGATGAATCGTGCTGAAAAAATGATAAAAACGATTATGTCCAAGAGACTTTCTGAAGAAAATCTAGAGGAGATTACATCTAATGTATCTGTATGTAAATTGTTCAAGGTCATACCTTATCTGCTGAGAATATGGAACCATCAAACAAAGTATCGACATCGGATACAATTATTTCCTCTGAGGATGATGACAATAGTTTGTCGAACTCCATACCTGATAGTCAAAAAGACTTCTCACCTGATAATACTGATAATGATCCGGATTTTTCACTGCGTGAAGACCTTGCAGTATCATCAACATCTTCGGAAGATGAAACCGCTACAATTATTAATGAAAACCAAGAAAATGCAGGTCAAGGTGGGAATGAGAAAGCAAAGATGGGCAGAAAAAGAAAAGCTGTACCGGAAGAATGGAGAAAAAATAAAGCTAAGCTATTAAGAAATTGTGGGAAAGCGTATTTATCGACATCGAAGTCACAAAAACAAATGCCTGAAAGACAAATAAAGCCAACATGTACCGAAAAATGTAAACTAAAATGTTATAATAAGATAAATGAGGAAAATCGGCAACTTATTTTTATGAATTACTGGAAAATGGGAGATTTAGATAATCAACGTCAATTCATCAATAATCATGTAACTGCAATTAAGACGAAGTATAGATATATTCGTGAAGGAAGCACAAGAAAAGATTATAACCACGCATTTCATTTTGAAGTTAACAGAGAGATAATTCGAGTTTGTAAGACTTTTTTTAAAAATACGTTGGGTATATCTGACAGACCAATAAGAACAGTAATTTCAATGCAAAAAAACTCTACAGTTGGAGGTTTTCCGAAAGATAACAAAAGAGGGAAACATGGTAAACACAATAAACTGGATACTGTAATTATTGATGGGATTAAGGAACATATCAATTCTATACCTAGAATTGAAAGTCATTATTGTCGAGCTAGTATGAGCAGGGAATACGTTGAAGGAGGTCTCTCTATTGCACAATTACATAGAGACTATTTTACTAAATGTCGTACAGAAAATGTTGCTCATGCTGATTATCAAATATATTACAATATATTTACCAAAGAGTACAATATCTCATTTTGGTCTCCTAAAAAGGACCAATGTGAAGATTGTGCAGCTTATAATAATGCAGAAGATAAAGAACCGTCAAAAACCAAATATGATTCTCATTTAGAAGAAAAAGACTTAGTAAGAAAAGAAAAAGACTTAGTAAGAAAAGAAAAAGACTTCGACAAAGAAAATAGCAATGGAAAAAGTATAACTGCCGTCTACGATTTGCAAGCTGTAATGCCGTGTCCAAGAGGTGATGTTTCCAATTTTTATTATATTTCAAAACTTAATGTTCTTAACTTTACTATTTACGAACTTGGATCCAAAGACGTAAACTGCTACGTTTGGCATGAAGGTGAAGGAGCAAGAGGAGTCAATGAAATAGGATCCTGCGTTTTAAGTTATTTAAGAAGCTTACAAGATAAGACTAAAGATGATTTTGAAGTTATATTTTATAGCGACAACTGCTGTGGACAGCAAAAAAATAAATATATGATCGCAATGTATATCTACCCTGTTACTAATTTAGAAAATTTGACATCCATTACCCACAAATTTCTAATAAAAGGCCACTCACAGAACGAGGGAGATTCCGCACATTCCGTGATAGAGCGTAATATTTCAAGATCCTTGAAATCTGCACCTATTTATGTCCCGGAACAATATACAACATTGATTAGAACCGCTAAAAAAAGGAAATCCATACAAAGTGCATGAACTTATGAAAGTGCATGAAAAATCTTGACTTTTTGAATATCAAAGAAATTGCAGACAGTATAGGGTCAAATTATTCAGTAAATGAAGACAGAGAAAAGGTGAAAATGGGGGATATAAAAGTTATAAGAACGGAGAAAATGCACAACGACCGATTCTTTTACAAGTGTTCCTATAAAGAAGAGCTCTTCAAAACTATATTGATAAAAACCCGAGCTAGCAAAATAAAAAAGAATGTGTGTTCAGAATTACAACCACTTAATTCAAAAAAAATACCCGTATCTGATAGTAAGAAAGCAAGTATACTTACACTTATAGATAAAAATATAATCCCTAGATTTTATAAAAACTTTTATGAAAATCTGTGAGTTAATTGTTTTATATTATTTTTCTATTTTAGCATTTTTTGTTATTTTTTTAGAAGTGTTTTGATTTTTAGCAACTTTTAGAAGAGGAAAAAGTGTTGATTTATAATATATTTTTTAATAGGTGATATTTGATTTTAGACACAACTTTTAATTAAGAAAACCCTAATATTTTTAGTTTATATTAATTGTAGGAAACAACAATGAACATTTAATATCTATTTACATTTAAGTTTAAGTCATTCGATCTCAATAATACCGTTGCCATTGATTTATCTAATAAGTGAGAGTTAATTTTCAGATAGGGGTTTATTAAACGATGTTATTTCATTATAAGTAATTTTAAGTGGATGTGTAATAAAAGAACTTACTAAATAAAAGCATTTTTCCAATGTGAAATTTGTTTTTTTTTTTAAAAAAAAACCGTACTTGTAATATTAATTTTTTATATAGAAAAGAGACACTTCTTGCTAGAAATGGATCTATTAAAAAAAATACTAATCAAGTAACAGACCGTCTAAATCCCCATGTAAATACCTTTATAATGATATACGACACTTATATGTAAATATAACGCTTAAGAAGAAAAACGCATTTTAATGAAATTAAAAACTTCACATGCTTGTACTGTAAAATTTGTTCTTTTTGAATAACGTCATTTTTCTATTTAACCAACGATATAGGCCTTTCTCTTTAATCGCTTTATTTAAAAAAACCGCATCAAAATCCGTTGAGTAGTTATAATGATTTAAGCATACACAGGGACATAGGAACAAGTCGCTCCGACTTTATTTTATACTATGTAGTGATTTAACGTCATCCTTATCAGAAAATTCGTCTGTTAGCTTGCCTGTGGGTATACTAATGACTGATTATTGGTATATTTAACTATTACCAGTTAAAGCATTTCATCCCTAACTTCTGTTTGTACATAGAATTAAACACGTTCATAAGTCACATTAGGGAATGGTTTAATTTAATTTAGAAAAGGGGTTCTGTAAAGGAATTCCGAACATCTGTGGCGCATCTAAATTTGATTGCGTTGCACATAGTCTCATATAGTTAAATATTTAATGTAAACATAAATGTTTACTATAAAGCTAAGAAAACATTCAAGACTAACAGCGATACAAGTCAAAAATGGGCGTTTAACAATCAATACTCGTAGCAAAGACCAAAAAAAAAACTTGACACAATCCGTGCCTGCATTTTACATGTTGAATTGGAAGATTTTTGTGGTTACAGATGAGATTTTTCGTATTGAGACTTTGTGGCGTAACTTATAAACGTGTAGATCCTTATGTAAACTTAAATTTGTTGTTGCTTTTGCATTTTGAAAACTTGAAATTCACCTGAATCTATAAATGCCTAAACCTGGTAAACCTGGTAAATGTAGATTACCTATGTGCATTAAGAAAGCCAGGAGTGATACTTTCTTATCAACATTAGTTCATTAAAGACCTAAATTTAAAATACCTTAAGCAATTTAAATAAAATGAATGTCATTCATCTCAGGGTCATTCAGATCAGGCATCTGAGGTGAAACTTACCTTGTGGAGCTTTTATACTTACTGAAAGTGTTTCAATTCAACAAAAAAGCAGCACACCTTCAGACTTGTCTCAATAGCTGAAATACAGTAAGGTAAGCAAGTTCTAGTATGTTACTTAGAAGTTCCAACCCAAGAATCAATCAGTAGGTTTATTCTTGTATCTCAATATCATGCAAATGGAAATCGGAATCGTACATGTTCTTTAAGGTACTTTTTCAACACAATACTAGCTAAATATTTAGTTACAAATAAATTCAAGAATTTGAAAAATTATTTTATTGTCTAATATTAACTAAATGTTAATGCTTCGCCAGTGTAGTATTCAAAACTGCCTAAAATGACATACTGAATTCCAATTTCCAATATTGTATGAATCAAGCTTCGAGAGTAACCCTAAAGATATTGATTGAAAGTATGTGAATGTAATTGTAAATTTATGAGTTTCACAAGGATGGAAAGTGATTAATATACTATGTGGCCTATTACAAGAACCTACTACTAAAATAAAATTAAAAAAAAACAATGAATACAGACACCAAGGTACCTGATAACATGATAAATAATTAAAAATTATTAACAGTACCTACACACAAATTTACTTAAATAAACTATTTTATAGGATATTCTGGTTTTTACCAATTTTTTTCTCTAACATAGGAGTAGGTCAAGATACTAATTAGATAAATGCCAGTAAAAGACTTAAGCTGAGGTACCACATTAACTTTCATGTGTTAAATTACTTTAGATCCATGACAAACATTTAAATTATATTTTTATTGATAAAGAAAATTTGTGCAACTAAGTAGGTATATGAGTTGATAATAGACTTTTTTAACATCAGGTGATTTTGTCTAAATGAGAGTGGTAAAGAAAGTACATTGTACTTGCCCATTGTAATAAATATATGATATTCTTATCTGTAGCAATGAGTGATTGATCATCTGGGTCATTGTCCTTGTCCTCAACTCCTTGCGAGTCTTGACCTCAAAAAGTTTAGAGTAAAAACTAACAATGCATTTTTATAACTAATGATACCCATTATAAATTCTGTGTGTAGATGAACTGTTAACTTATTGTACCTAGTTGGTGTAAATGTTATTTTTGTAATATACAATGAAGAAACAAGAATGCAGCAAATATGATGGCCATGCATTATATAGATATCATAAATGTATCTTAGGATGTCATCTAGTCCCTACATACTTTTTTATATTTTTGTTGTATTTGTTGTGGATGATATTTTTAAATGTCATGGTTATTGGGTTTATTAAATTGTCATTATTCAATAACAATAAAAATAATATTTTAATTACAACTATTGGTACAAAAATATACTTGAGTTTAAACACATCTGAGATACAAAATACACTTTTTTGGTCAATTTAATATTCAAGACTATTACTTGATATTAAAAAATGATGTAAGTACACATATTTTTGGTACAAAATAGCAACTAAACATTGTCATTTATGTAGAAAATAATCCTTCTCAAATTATAATTCAATTTACTATTTACTGGTACAGTTAATTATTAGAACTGACAGGTTTATGTATACTCACCTTATCAAAAGCTAGACAAAAAGCTATGATGCACAAAAAATCACAATACAAGTCTACAGTTTAAAATTGGGGTTTTCAACCACTATCACAATTTAACCCCTTCACAACACTATCACTAAAGGTAAGAACATTAGTCTTTGGCATGAACTCACAAATTCTCACTACATAGTGTGGCACTTAGAATATTTCCCCCTGTGAAATACACAAACTTGTCACAAACACTCATTTTCATACACATCATATCACAAGGTATAAAAAAACAACAACATTAGATAAAATTATCTATTTGTGTACACACACTACACATACACTGTATAACTTTAACATCTATACTTATTTGTAGAAGTTAATCTAGCAAAAACTAAGTTATTAAATTAAAAAAATTACTGTTTTACACATAATAAAATCACAAACACTCCCACAATTTAAAAGATTACATTTAACCTCACAAAACTAAATATACAACACCTCACATCACTACACAAGTCACAATTATACATTTATGAAGTCTGAAAGTAATTGGAATATAAAAATACATTAACTTAAGTAATTTATAATACTAAGCAGAACCCCCTCTAACAACGACAATGACCAAGTGGTCTTCTTTAAGACTATCCTCTGTCAAATTGTGACAGGTCCGTTTTAGCAATTCTGTTGAAAATTCACAAGGTGGGAATGAATATAACACCCCCGTAGCTTCAGTTTCCTTATTAAGGAGTGATATAACACCCGCCGCCTCTTTCTGTTTTAAATAAGACACTAAGTTTCTCATTGGTCTTGTTTGAATACTTGTATCTTCATTAGTAATTGATGCAGTAGAACCAGCCACTCCCAAAAATATTGCATGAGAGCTTGATGTAGCTATTCGCTTCTGAACATCATCTAGTTTAGGCTGGTCTAAACGGAGTCTTTGAGTAATCCTCAATTGATTCTTCCCATCCTCATCTTTCATAAGACTCTCAATAATTTCTGAATCACCATCAGTGAGGTGAAACTTTGTTGGAAATAAGGAGTTCTTTAGAATTAACGCCCCATTCCAGATTGTGGTAGCCTTACGAACTACTTCAGGAAGTGTTCTTGCAGATGCCAGCATGCCATTGCTGCGACGTGGAGAACCATCAGAGTCACTATCTGGGGACCTACGGCGTGGGGACCGAGATCTAGACCTATCCACACCTGGCTCTCTTGAACCTGACCGCCTAGCACGACCCTCATAATCACCTTCTGGAGCCCGTCTCCACTCATCATCACGATAATCACCTGTGCCATGATAAACACCACGATACATGCCTCTACCACGACCACGGTGACCACCTCTACCACGATAACCTCCATAACTGTACCCCTCTTCCCAAGTTCCCTCATATCCTTCGTAACCCTCAGCTGGTCGCCCGTCTTCCCCCACAGGTGGCGCATATGGTTTAGGTCTATATGGACCTCCAGTACCTACATCAGCAAAATCAATTCTGAGACGTCGATCTGGACCACCCAGGGGGAACCCTCTCATCTCCTTTACAGCTGCTTGGGCAGCGTCAATAGAGTCATACAGAATATAAGCATGGGGTTCACCTTTAGCATATTCAATCTTTTTAATAGCACCAAACCTATCAAACTCTCTTTCTAGTTGAGAAACAGACGTCCAAGGACCTAAGCCACCAACCCAAACACGAGTTGTAGGTGTTGCTTTACCATAACCTATTTTACACTGGAATTTACCAATATACTGTCCTGAAAGTTCAACTTTAGCACGATGGGCCATGTCCAATGTTTGGTAACGAACAAATGCAAAAGCATTGCCAGTTCCCGGAGGAGGTCTTTTAATATCAATATCCTCAACAATTCCATAACGGCCAAAAATACGCCTAAGTTCTTCATCAGATATGTTTATTTCTAAATTACCAGCAAATAAAGTCCGAGTAGCTAAAGGATCATCCTCAGGCTGTACGTGATGCAAGTAATTGGGAAATTTATCTTTTTTATTTTCCATCTTTTCGAAAGGTGGATGATGTGGACGTGGCATGTAAGGACGCGGCATATAATGGGGATGAGGAGGATGGTGCATAGGCGGTCTATGATGCATCGGAGGCCCATGAGGACCGGCCATAGGATATTCATGCATTGGAGGGCGAAAATCTCTATGATGCGGCGCCACAGTTGGTGGTATTCCATAGCCACGATCATCAGGTGGAGGTCTTCGCCTCTCTGGCGCTGGAGACCAAGCATACGAGTATGGGCGATCGTAATCTGGTGGAGTAATGCTCCGTGGCCTACTTCTGTATTCAGACCTAACTGGTTCGTAAACAGGATCAACTATAGCCACTTTGTCATACAAGATTATTCTCGGCTTAGCGTGTTTCGCGTCCCTAGCGTCCTCAGCACTACGAAAACACACGTAAGCTACTCGCTCATCTAATTCATGCGAAATTTTGATGCTAAAGTCACCAAATTTTTTGTATTCCCTATATAGAGTATCTTTTATTATCTCGTCAGAGGCCTTAGGATGCAAAGCACTGACACACAACACTTTATAATATGGACGCACAGAGTCTTCTCTTACTTCTCGAGAACGCACGTAATCATCGCGATGGGGGGACACGTACCGGCCACGGGGACTCGGAGACCGAACTCGCCGGCGGACCCTTTCCGGCGTAACGCGCTCATCTGAGCTATCGTCATACCTACCGATACTACTGCGTGTTCGTTTCGATCGCGGCATACTGTCTCTAGATGAACTTCTCTTCATATTACGAATTTTCACCGTTATACGATCTCTATCGCTACGCGGTAATCCAATCATGAAAGCTCAGTCTGACGAAGCACTATCTGAAATGCACAATACAACACGTCACTTCAAAATGTCGCTTCTTTCGAGAACAATTTTACTGCACTGCACGACATAGTTGATTTTGTCTTACCACATAAAATACAATTAACACCACTTATATGGAGCACTGTAGTCCAATTAAACAACAGAGTTCAATTTGATACCGAAATAATTAGTAAATAAATAGAAATCAACGTAAGAATAACCGATGAAAAACGACGCGAGTAACAGATTTGCAAATGGCTGCTGTCTGCCAAAGAGAATACAATACTACGTAAGAAGAGACGGGACTTCATAGAGAAAAAAAAACACCAAATGTCAAAATGGAGAGACCTTTCTTAGCCAACCTGAAAAGTACCTTACCAAAACTACCAACATTATGAAAAAATAATAGTGATGTCCATTCTATCGTTAGTCACTATCGATATCGATAAAATCAAAATTATGC
>NJDD01005310.1:44381-70260 GCA_002245505.1 Calephelis nemesis
TATTTTAAAAGCAATTGCATTAAAGAAACCGGTAGCACATAAAACCAATGTATGGAATATAGATAAGTTAGCCCAATTTTTAAGTAATTATTCTGTAGACCAAAACAATGTTTTTGCTACATGTAGACATACAGCAACGCTATTGCTACTTTGTTCAGGGAGAAGAGTACATGACCTAACGTTATTATCGGTGGACTTTAAACATGTGTTCAAAAGTCACGACTATTTGGTACTCTGGCCTTTGTTTGGATCTAAGACGGATACTTCTACTTACAGACAGTCCGGATAGAAATTGTTCCCTAATGACACTATTAGAAATTTAGACCCAGTATACTGGGTCAAACGTACATTGGTTTTATTAGAAAACAAAAGCCATTCGGGGTGTAACAATCTATTTCTTAATATTAGGGGGGAACCGAAGGCAGCATCTCGCACAGTGATTGCGGGATGGGTCAAATCCTTACTAGTAGAAGCAGGAGTAGTCGCTTCAGCGGGCAGTATACGTTCTGCAGTAGCATCTAAGAACTGGTCTGACAATTGTCCATTAGATGAAATTTTGTCCAAGGGAAATTGGAGATTGCGTGATACCTTTAGCCGCTTCTATTGTAAAGAAGTGATGTCAACTAGACCTGGAAATGTTGTAACAGGTCTATTTAACCCTGTAATCTAATTCTGATATTGTAAATATTGTTTGTCATTTCCATATTTTTGTCATTTAATGTTCCGAATTTAATATAACTTAATATAATATATTAATATTTTGTACAATTATTAGAAAAAAAAAGTATAACATTAAGTTTAATATGTTTAGTTAAGCGTTAAAGTCTCAAAATTTCTTAAAATTTTGAAATTACACTTGTGATTCTATTCTATTTAATTAATAAATTATCCTTTCTATTTAAGTGTGCCGTTACTCTGACTTAAATATTATAAAAGTAAATAGTTGTAGATAACAATCGGTAATACATGCTTCCTAAGTAATCGCTTTAATTAACTTATTATAGAGGATTTCGTTTCCTATCTCACATTGGCGTCCTTCCCCACCAGGCGATAACAAACACGTCTCAATCTGGTAAGCTTCAAATATCGGTCAAGGGTTTAACATAAGTGTTTTACCTAAAATAAAACGCTTATTAAATACTTACCTTATTTGAAGCTTACAGTTAAATTTCTGCCTGGTGAAGATTTCGACACAATGATCGGTAAAACACGACCAAGCCTAAACGTCACGGTCATGTTGCCTGGTGGGGGAAGTATATGTGCGAGCGAGAAGCATGGTAAACACAGACCGAAAGAGAGAAAGAGGGGGAATCAAAAGCGGAAAACAGGGTTGCCACTCTCAATCTGGTAAGCTTCAAATAAGGTAAGTATTTAATATGGGTTTTATTTCAGGTAAAACACTTATATTACTTTGTAAATAATCTACCGGTTTCACTTATAATAGGGGTGTATTACATTGTCAATATTATCGTGATCCTAATATCGCAGTATCGCAAGTATTGAAAGGGGCTATTTACATTTGTCAATAATATCATCGTCAATATACAGTTGAATTTACTAGAGTGAAGTTGTGTTTCACATTTAATTAAAATTAAGTTAATCCGAATTCTACATGGATAATAGTAAAAGTATTGTAGAAAGACAGCTATAGCAATAATATTAGCATAAGCGTTGAAAACCAAAGAGAAAAGAAAGTGCCGGGCTCCTTTGCAGAATAGACCATCTGTTATCTGCCAGACAGGCCGTAAAAGGCGAGCATGGGCTTACCGTTACTAACATCGTAACATCCTTCTAGGTGATAGAGTTTGCTTGCCGTTGACGTGTTCCGTTTCGGAGGTACCGTACCCCCCGAACATCCCGGCCTAAGGTTGGCAACGCACCATTACCGAATTTGATGTCTCTAGGCGGCATGAATTTGTTATCATCAGGAAATCCGTCTGCTTGTTTGCCTTCCATTATCGTATAAAAAACACACTTAAATGTAACACAAGAAATGATCTTGGGCGGCGATGTGGACGATTTCGGCAATTATTTTAAAATATTTATGTTTAGGGTTCCACCAAGCTGGACACTTTTCATATCATAAGAGAATATATTCCTTTAGGTCATTATTTCCTTCGTTAACATTACTGTCAACGACAACGGAACGTATGCGTATTTCGTCATCGTCACAACTGACACGTTGTTCCGTCATGGCTGCAAGCGAATACTGACACGAAATATCTCGATGCGCTTACATTTCAATATTATTGAAGTCACGCCCCCTGAGTATTGTGGATTTCAAGATTTCCAGAAATCTTGTGATATTATCATGATACTGCGATGTATTACACAGGCAATATTATCGCAGTATCGCGATATTATTGATAATGTAATACTACCCATACAGCATCATCTGGGGGCCTACCATAAGCTTTAACAAAACAGTCTTGTAAAAGGAAAGTTTTACTTCTGTCATAAAATATCATTACTTTAGTTCGTACCATGAGCTTATAAATCAGTCTTGTTTTATTACCGCAATGAACGAATGATTTTTGTAAATTTTGTCTATTACCTGCTACATTCTTTTTTTTATTCTTCTTCTTCTTTCTTATAAATATGGCTTCCAATTGTTTTTCACAATATAATTAGCTAGTGACAAGTATAAAACTTACTTAGATACGTCCCCTTCCGGCAGACTAAGATTCCTTAGTTATTAGAATCTATTGATTTGTTTTTATTCGATATGCATTTTTGTAGTTAGTAATTTTCGTCTTCATATTAAGTCATACTAAGGTTTTAGATAAAACGGTGACACCCTTGTTGAGCTCTGTTATAGATGCTATCGCTATAGCAACAATAAGAAAATACACGATAGACTAATTTCTTCGTAAATATATCACTTTTTTTTGTATTTGAGCTAAAAATAATTGTGCACGAAAAATGAAACAATAAAAAAAGTTTTGTACATTGTGAAGAACTGAATAGGTAACTTATGAAGTAATAAAATCATTTCTAGATCTAACCTGAGCTACTCGTACGAAGAAAATGACAATTTAAACAAATAGTCTAAGGTTTTTCCTTCATATAGAAAACTGGCTTGCACCAAATTGTCATCGTCAATTTTCAGATACTAATGTTTGATTGGTAGTCTATTCCTGCATTTATCAACGAAAATCTTATCACAATAACCATTTTATGTTTTATTTTCGAATTTTTTTAGATGGCAATTTCTCAAACAATATTAAATCCGCTATCAAATATTAACTTTTTTAAGATCGCTAATTATGACATAAAAACATTACTGCTACCTGTCACAATTGACGTTATGGTCAGTCTTGCGAAATTAAAAACAAAAAAAACTTTGCGTCGTAAATAATGGGGGATATTTTTATCTCACTCCCTCTTTGCGGTTTCTCTTTTCTTCAAAGACATTTATGCCCTTTGAATATTATGTAGTTCTCTTACTAGTCTGTGGTTAAATTATGGACAGTTACTTTACTCTTTGGTCTGTGGTCATTTGGTGGGAAAGTTTGAATGTCATAACAGTGTGTTTTAGTTAGAAATTTAGAAATATTCATAAAATACCAGATTGTTGATCTTTTCGTGATTGTGTGTTTTAAATAACTTTCAATAAATTTGTTTATTTCGTGCGAAATATGTAAATATCGAACGTGTCGACTGAACAAAGAAAAAAAAGATTTATGGCAAAATTTCCATTAAATGAATCCCGGTAAGCAATAAATTGTATTAAATTTTTATGTTATAACTATAATGTAATGCAAAACACGCCATTAAGAATAAATTTTCTTGTTTCGTTTTGTTCAAAACATTATTAGTATTGAGTAGTAGTGATGTACGTCCATTATCGATAAACAATATTATACTCGTTACAAGTTTTTTTTATTTATTTATAACACATACGTAATAAAGTAATTTTTTCCATTTTTGACGCGCAGTTCACTACACAGACCTACACTAAGTGTTGACTAGTGTTGTTGGCAGCGCTTCATCTTCCATTTAATAATTTTAAATTATTTTCACTTTAGATAATTACAATTAACTAATAAACGAGATAAAGTGTGTTTTGTGTGAACACATGCATCAGTTCACTATAATTTATCTTTACGAACTTTTCTCTTACTTCGAGACTGAGACTTTTCAAACAATTGAAAATTATGCTTTTGATCTCTTTAGAGTTAAAAAAAAATTATGTCTAAACAGAATTGTACGAAAAGGATTGTAATGACGAATAATTGCTGATTTATTTCTTTTTCATGAATAATTATTCAACTTCGTTTATTTGGTTGTAGCAATTTATCGTGAAATATGTACTAACATGTTTTCAGATGCCGACAGTGGGTTAAGACAGTGGGAAATAATGATTTATTATACGTTCCCATAGAAAAACTGCAAACATTAAAATATGTATGTGGTACTCACTTCGAAAGGAAAGACTTTAATGTGAATCAAAGTCGGCCGACGATGTCTACAGTACCATCATTGAATTTGTGTACTAACCCGATTTCTGACGAGTTATTGTCAGAATTTCCCTGTCACATTCATGTCACACATATAACAGCCGCTAAAGATTTTGAAAAATTGCAGACACAATAAATCGGTCGCTGGACCAAGTTACATGGGTAATATTATTAATATATCTTCACGCCTATATCTTCGAAGAGGCACAGGCACAACCAAGGCACCAATGACTAGCCGAAGACACTAACAATGTGATAGGTGGCAAGCCTATCGCCAGCCAGGCAATATATCCAATCCCGTGCAACAACAAGTTTAACTTTTTAATTATTAACCTAAAATTTTCTTCAAAACAATAATATTTGACCTTATAATTTTGATACTTGCTTTTTTATTTTATTTTTTTACAGGGAATTATGAACCAAGCTTAAAGCTATTAAATCAAAGACTAAGTGTCAAAACATTTTTAATTACAACAACTTAAAAGAATACAAACATGTTTTGGTAAATGTTGCACAGCCTTTTTATTAGCAATAGAGAGTGAAAAAGCATGAAACCTTTCTGATGGTAACAAACAATTGTAGCTTTAGGTATAATTGCGTCACTGTCCTGTTGTAAAAGGCTACTCCACTTTTTAGATTAAAACACAATTGTGTTTGGCACTGACGTTATTGTGACAGGAATGGGTAAGGTGTTAAATCCTCACTCAAGCAAATTAATAACAGGGTAAATTAAGTTTATGTTATAGTCTGTACACCAGTGTAATAAAGATGATAATTTAAGTTTCAAGATTGGAATAAGTTAGTTCACATTTTTTAATAAGAGGGCTAGAGATTTTGTAAACTTTGAGATTTTAAGGTTATGCCTAGCTTTTATGAGCTTAATATGCTTATCAGGATGACAACCTATTATTTTTAAATATCCCAGACCAACACGAGACAAGAATGTATATTTATTAAGGAAATTAAATTAAAAATCTTTACAATTTATTACACTTACTATTAATATTTTTATCAAATGTACACAATATATTACAATAATCAGTTAATCTTTATTTCTTTGTTAATAAAAAAAAATGCACGGTAAAAAGTCTTATTTTCCTTTTGTCCTTTTGTGTTCATGTTTGTCCAACGTGGCATTTGTTTACTATTTCTAATTTATGGATTTATTTTAATTTAATTAATTACTATCCAGTGTACGTTGGATTTAAATGTGAATACTGATCTGATCTAATAAGGATAAAATAAATTTGTATTGGTTTATTTTTTATATACCACCGGTACCTATGGCCTATATTTTATCGATATCGATAAAAATTAATATATTTCCCAGCAGCTGTATTTTATCTGTGAGATTCGTACTTTCGTCAAAACTGACATTTACGTGACGTTTTGTTGGTAACGTAGTGCGATGTAAAGTGATTGTTTTTTTAAAGTACTAAGTCCATTATCTTAAAACGTAGTGATTGTATTCTCTTTGATACCTAGTATTTGGTTTATTTTTTAATCTCTGAGATAATGATGCCACCTTACAAAAACATTTTTCAGTCGATTTAATCTTAGAACTCACTAGATTTCAATGTTTTGACAAAAAAAAAGATCACAAGGACTCCATAAATTACTAATAACGTTCTACATATAAATTAATGCATATTTTTAAACAAAGAAACAATTGTACTGTTTTATGTATCATAATATAATATCAGGGCCAGTGCTACCAACCCCACTGTTTTAACAGTAGATTTACTGTTTTTAACGTGACGACACTGTTTTCTGTTTTAGTACAATTTTCTACTGTTTTTTATGCCAGTGTTTTACATACAAAGGCATTTTACATACAAAATCCGAAATAGACGAATGTTACGCATTTGATGTTACTGAAAAGTGAAAATCATAAGAAAAATTATAATAAAAGGATGTACGATTGTTGAAAATGTTGAGGATAGAGTAATACACAATAATGAAAAATGTTTGTAATTTTGATCACCTATTTTTAATGAATAATATATTTATTTATTTTTATTTTAATCTTTATTGTACACCATATTTTCATATGTTATACAAAAGGCGAGCTTAATGCGCTAACATTCTCTACCAGCCAACCTTTGGACCAACAGAAAAACAACAATGCAGGTGCTTGAAACAAATGATAACAACTATAATACAACCGCAGTGCGTAAATCTACTAATATAATGTGCGTAATCTACTTATGTGTACACTTATGTGCCTGTTAGAAGTAATTTACGAGTGTGTTTCATAAGTGAGAACTTTCATTGGGATTGTCTTATGTGAGGAGGAAGTTCATTCCAGAGACGGGAGGCTTGTGATCTGTGAGAAAAATGAATTTTGACTTAAGGTAGGCGAGGGCGCTATTATCAAACAAAATAGTAAAGAGCATGCATAATTAACGTAGACGTCGCCGCTGCGAAATGGTAAGCCAATGGAGTTTATCACGATGCATAGAAATGTGATCAAACTTACGCAAACAAAAGATAAACCTAATTGCGTTGTTTAAGAGACGCTCGAGCTTATTCACATATAGAGAAGATAAGTTCGAGTAGCAAACGTCGGCGTAATCAATAATGGGTAGAATCAGAGACTGCACAAGAACAAATTTGGTTTCGAGCGGCAAGAAGTTACAAAGACGATTAAGAGCACACAGCGAACCAGTAACCGATCGACTCACCTCTTTGATTTGCTTCGACCAACTTAGCGTATTATCAATGTGCAGACCCAGATCCTTAACCGACTGGGAATACGGGATGACTTTTCCATCAAAGATGACTGGTGGAGCAGAATCAGTCCCTGAACCCAATTTTTCCAGTTGACGACTACTGCCTATGATAATAGCTTGACATTTGGCGGGATTCACTTAAATACCAAATTTCAACGCCCATTGCCTCACGGCCTCAAGATTAACATTAATCTCTGAAATAGCTCCTCCGATTTGAGCAATATCTGCATGCACATAAAGCTGCAAGTCATCGGCATAAATGTGGAAAAGGCAGCTAAGGACAGACGTAATGAAGTTAATAAATAACGTGAATATTAAAGGTGACAAAATGCCACCTTGAGGTACTCCTACCACTACTTCACTCCAATCAGACATCATTCCGTCTATCCGGATCGCTTGTTGACGACCACACAGATATGACGAGAACCATTTAATTGTAATAGGAGAGAACTTAAGATGGTTTAACATAGCCAAGATGATGTCATGGTCTATAGTGTTAAATGTATTAGAGAAATCGATAAGAACAAGCACGGTAATGAGACGATTCTCCATAGCCTCTCTAATATCTTCCGTAATTTTAAATAAAGCGGTTGTAGTGCTGTGGCCAGAGCGAAAACCAGATTGGAAAGGGCTTAAGATCTCATTTTTACTAATGAATTGGGATACTTGTTTATGCACAGCAGCTTCCAGCAATTTTGACATAAACGGCAAAATTGAGATAGGTCTATAGTGGAGAGGGAGCGTGGGATTCGGGATTTTAGGGAGAGGGATTACGAAGGCTTTGCACCATGCCGTAGGAAAAACTCCAGATTCAAAAGAGGAATTTATGATATGAGTGATACCTCCGACAAGATGCTTAAGGATAGGAAGGATCATAGTTCGGCTAAGCCCATCACAGCCAACCGCCTTGGACTTAATTGAATTTACAATTTTTATGACATTATCCGTAGTTATCGGGGAGAAGGAGAAATAGTCAATATCGGATTGAGAACAAGGTGTGGAATAAATTAAACGAATTGTCTCAGCTTTATTAGATGGAGAGAGTAAAGGAGCGGCGATAAAATGCTTATTTAGGTCATTTATGTCAAAGGAATCAGAAATATGGTTGTTATGGGCGTTGGTAATTCCAATAGATTTTAGAAATTTCCATGTGTCGGCCGGAGAACTGCTGCGAATACTGTTATGAATGTAATTACGCTTAGCTGCCCTCACCAACTGATTACACCGATTCCTCGCCACCTTATACAAGCTCCACTTAGTCTCACAACGATTTTTTTTAAATTTACGAAATAGTTGATCACGACGAGCCATAGCCTTACGGACATCATTGTTAATCCACGGACAGGGTGGGCGCTTAATGCGAACTGGCTTAACTGGAGCATGTGCATCAAACAAATCAAGAATGATGGAGTTGAATGCAGTGATTTTTTCATCAATTGAAGTCACCTGGCGTAGTACGGAGAAATCTATTTTGGAGGCAACACTGTTAAGTGCATCATAATCAATTTGAGAGAAACAGCGCATCCAAACAGTTTTCGGTTTAAATTTGGGTGGCTTCAGTTTATAAGAAGAGAAAATCAAGTCATGACGAGAAAACCCAGGGGCCAAAATTTGACCATGCTTAATAACATGAACACAAAAGGACAAAAGGAAAATAAGACTTTTTACCGTGCATTTTTTTTTATTAACAAAGAAATAAAGATTAACTGATTATTGTAATATATTGTGTACATTTGATAAAAATATTAATAGTAAGTGTAATAAATTGTAAAGATTTTTAATTTAATTTCCTTAATAAATATACATTCTTGTCTCGTGTTGGTCTGGGATATTTAAAAATAATAGGTTGTCATCCTGATAAGCATATTAAGCTCATAAAAGCTAGGCATAACCTTAAAATCTCAAAGTTTACAAAATCTCTAGCCCTCTTATTAAAAAATGTGAACTAACTTATTCCAATCTTGAAACTTAAATTATCATCTTTATTACACTGGTGTACAGACTATAACATAAACTTAATTTACCCTGTTATTAATTTGCTTGAGTGAGGATTTAACACCTTACCCATTCCTGTCACAATAACGTCAGTGCCAAACACAATTGTGTTTTAATCTAAAAAGTGGAGTAGCCTTTTACAACAGGACAGTGACGCAATTATACCTAAAGCTACAATTGTTTGTTACCATCAGAAAGGTTTCATGCTTTTTCACTCTCTATTGCTAATAAAAAGGCTGTGCAACATTTACCAAAACATGTTTGTATTCTTTTAAGTTGTTGTAATTAAAAATGTTTTGACACTTAGTCTTTGATTTAATAGCTTTAAGCTTGGTTCATAATTCCCTGTAAAAAAATAAAATAAAAAAGCAAGTATCAAAATTATAAGGTCAAATATTATTGTTTTGAAGAAAATTTTAGGTTAATAATTAAAAAGTTAAACTTGTTGTTGCACGGGATTGGATATATTGCCTGGCTGGCGATAGGCTTGCCACCTATCACATTGTTAGTGTCTTCGGCTAGTCATTGGTGCCTTGGTTGTGCCTGTGCCTCTTCGAAGATATAGGCGTGAAGATATATTAATAATATTACCCATGTAACTTGGTCCAGCGACCGATTTATTGTGTCTGCAATTTTTCAAAATCTTTAGCGGCTGTTATATGTGTGACATGAATGTGACAGGGAAATTCTGACAATAACTCGTCAGAAATCGGGTTAGTACACAAATTCAATGATGGTACTGTAGACATCGTCGGCCGACTTTGATTCACATTAAAGTCTTTCCTTTCGAAGTGAGTACCACATACATATTTTAATGTTTGCAGTTTTTCTATGGGAACGTATAATAAATCATTATTTCCCACTGTCTTAACCCACTGTCGACATCTGAAAACATGTTAGTACATATTTCACGATAAATTGCTACAACCAAATAAACGAAGTTGAATAATTATTCATGAAAAAGAAATAAATCAGCAATTATTCGTCATTACAATTATTTTCGTTCAATTCTGTTTAGACATAATTTTTTTTTAACTCTAAAGAGATCAAAAGCATAATTTTCAATTGTTTAAAAAGTCTCAGTCTCGAAGTAAGAGAAAAGTTCGTAAAGATAAATTATAGTGAACTGACGCATGTGTTCACACAAAACACACTTTATCTCGTTTATTAGTTAATTGTAATTATCTAAAGTGAAAATAATTTAAAATTATTAAATGGAAGATGAAGCGCTGCCAACAACACTAGTCAACACTTAGTGTAGGTCTGTGTAGTGAACTGCACGTCAAAAATGGAAAAAATTACTTTATTACGTATGTGTATAAATAAATAAAAAAAAAACTTGTAACGAGTATAATATTGTTTATCGATAATGGACGTACACCACTACTACTCAATACTAATAATGTTTTGAACAAAACGAAACAAGAAAATTTATTCTTAATGGCGTGTTTTGCATTATAATATATTTATAACATAAAAATTTAATACAATTTATTGCTTACCGGGATTCATTTAATGGAAATTTTGCCGCAAATCTTTTTTTTCTTTGTTCAGTCGACACGTTCGATATTTACATATTTCGCACGAAATAAACAAATTTATTGAAAGTTATTTAAAACACACAATCACGAAAAGCTCAACAATCTGGTATTTTATGAATATTTCTAAATTTCTAACTAAAACACACTGTTATGACATTCAAACTTTCCCACCAAATGACCACAGACCAAAGAGTAAAGTAACTGTCCATAATGGAACCACAGACTAGTAAGAGAACTACATAATATTCAAAGGGCATAAATGTCTTTGAAGAAAAGAGAAACCGCAAAGAGGGAGTGAGATAAAAATATCCCCCATTATTTACGACGCAAAGTTTTTTTTGTTTTTAATTTCGCTAGACTGCTAGGTATATAGAGATACTACATACGAAAGTCAAACACTATTTTTATATAGTAAATAGACCATAGACATTTTTATTTTTTGTGATAAAGTTTGTTTCGCTTTAGGTAGGTAGGTACCAAAGAATATAAATACTCTTTAACAAGAGGTAGGTACCCACCTAATTATTTTCTTCAAGTTTTCAATTTTAAAAACTGTTTGCATTTATCTGATATCGTTAATTAAATAATAAAGTTATGGAAGTATTGCATAAGAATATACCAGCAAAGTTAAAATTGAAAGAATTTTGTTTATAGTCTTAATTAGTTATGTTTAAAAAAAACATAACAATAAGTAAAATATTTGTACAGTTAACAACTAAATTAGTAACTTCACTAATTTATGTAAGGTAAATAATTTAAACTCAACATTACGGAACAATATTTGTAACTCTTAAGATGATCTAATGTTACTTGCAAAGTTTTCCTATAAGGATATTAATTGAACCTTTGGATGGTGACGAATATTGTTAAGCTCATGTTAATCTACACTTTTTGTGCCTTACTGTTGAAAAGGGATCGTATAGCAATATTTAAGAGTGCAAACCTCAAGTAAGTTTAAATTTATGTTAAAAAATGCATCATTGATATTAAGCAATGAATTTTATCTAAGAGTCTAAATGAGCAGGTATTTATTTTATGTTTCAACTAAATCGATCGATCGCCTCTGTGTTCTGGCGGTCTAAGTGTTGGACTTGACTTCATGAGGTCCTGGGTTCAAATCCCGGGTCGGGCAACAAAAAAGAAAATGTTTTATTTCCAATTTTCTAATAAAAAAAATGTTGATATGTGCCCGGTTGGCGATAGGCTTGCCACCTATCACATTGTGGGGCCTAGTGTCTTCGGCTAGTCGTGGGTGCCCTGGTTGTGCCTCTGCCTACCTCTTTGGGGATATGGGCGTGAAGATACATTTTTGAACTAAATATAAATTTGAAATGGATTTTGATAATTGGAAAAGGGTACTTTTTCTTTATTCATGTTTTTATGGCGGAGGTGGGCGGTGGGAATTTTAGGCTTGTCACATTCTGTGACAATTGGAGGATTGCCACAACAATTACACTACTTACGTGGAATTAACAAAATAAAGGCTTATTTTACATCTTTATATTGATTTCCTCAAAATAATGCCCGATTCAATGAAATATCTCTATTGTCTAGTCAGATGTCACAGTATTAGTTATAGTAAGCCTATGCTCAGCCTTTACAAGCTGCCTGGCAGAATGGCAGATGGTCTATTTTGCAAAGGAGCCCAGAACAACACAGAAAAGTTTTAATTTCATATTCAAAAAAATCACTAGACATTTTGATGGGTTACAATATTAGTTAATTCAAAATTGATCTATAACAATTTTATATTTTCCCTTAATCCTGCAAATTCCACTATGTCGTTGCTAACTGGCTAAACAACCCTATCAATTTCATTATCATAAGTTAGGTTATGACTTGATTACTCTTTTAATTAACATAACCAGTTTAAGAGGCATAAGTAACCTTGCCTCTCTTTTAAGCATAAAATACTAAATAATAAAATAAATACTTACCTTAGAAATGAAAATATACCTAAGTGTTTTAATTATTAGATAATAACAGTTACATACTGTGTTTATCGAGCATTAGAATTATTGTGATTCTTACGAAGAGAATTAACAGATTATTTAACAACAAAAAAGTTATGTCACATAGCAAAAGTATGATTAAGGTTGTCATGTTTACATGCTGGTGTGTATGTTTGCTGGTGTTAAGTTTAGGTTGTACTGTTACATTATGTTGTTGGAGCTCCTATCTAAAAATATCTAAAAACAGAACCATTCACACGCTTTAGCATAATGCAATGATAATAAAATTGTGTTTTCAATTTATGGGTCTTTCTTCTTTAGGAATTTGAAATATATTGATCTACAGCAGGACCTCTTTAATCCGAACCACGCCTAATCCGAACCCCTCTATAATCCGAACGGCCCATACCCGCTTTATTTCTTGCCTTTTTCTTTTCTCGCCAGTTGTTCACCAAATAGTGAAAGTGTCACGCCCATTTGTTTTTGTATTAAAAACAAAGAAGAAAAGATACAATATTATGTTGTAAAACGGAACGGAAATTGCGAGACCAAGCTTTTTGTTTGACATTAAATAGCTCCCGATAAAATAAAATATCGGATTTCTTTAAAAAATTATATATTATGTTACTGTTTATACGTTTTTGAATAAATATAGAATAAATGTTTCGCAATACTATTAGTTTTATTTCATAAAAGTACCATATACATATATCTATAGTTCCTAATACACTACAATCCGAACGCTCCATGAATCCGAATGGAAGGTAAATTTTCGGAGTTCGGATTAAAGAGGTCCTGCTGTATTTGTACAAATAAATAAAATTTTCGTGCCTGTTTGTAATATTGAAACTCTTTACTATATGCATAAGAATCTACATAATACTTTTTAAAATGTTTGTTTGTCTTCCTGTTTCCAACTAACCTCTGAAACAGCGGGACAGATGTGTTCAGGACTTTCACCGGCAGGTAGTTGATGAAGTAAAGAGTAACTTAGGCTCAACAAACTTTTGTTCGAGTCACTGTCATAGCTATTGTACATACTCAGTTTATTTTTATTTTCTTTAATATTTGCTCATTTTTATTGAAATAGTGCGGGGATTGAAAAAAATGCAATATAATCATACACATAAGATCAGTCAACTTTGATTTAATCTAGATTACCTATTTAGGATTATAATTGTGAAATAGTATGAGGTGTATCTGTTTTTTCATTTATATTACGCTATAGTATAAGTTTTGTTTTTGGTGGATAGGAGACTGAAGAGTGCCATAGACATTTTTTAATCAGGATATCTAAATGGTTTTCCACAGAAGAGCCTAGTATAATAACCAATGTACCACCAGCCTTGAGTAACATTAAATATAAAAATAAATATGAATTTTATAAACGCTGTGCTTGTGAATTTGCCAGCATGGAATTCAACAAAACAGTTAACTAATTGGCCGTAAATAATATTAGCCTAAGTTACTCCTTGAGACATCAGCTATCTGAGATTGAAAATTCTGTTACTATCATCTAGCTGTTTCCAAGATTAGCTAGAACAAACAGACACAAAGAAAAATATGGGGTTATTATTTTTTATAGTAGTATTTTATATTATTATTCATAAATATTGTAAATGTAGTAAAAAATGGTTGTTTTGATGTTACAAGCACTCTAATTTTATTTAAATTAATTAAAAAATGTAAAGGAAAAATATTTTACAGTAGAAAATCATGGACTAAAGATAATTATGAAGTTTTCTTAAATTATGTGAAAAGGTTGTGCATATTATGTTTGCTAATTAAAACTTATTTAATTTTTTCAACATTGAAATGTATTCATTGAAATAAACTAACACTTAATTTACACTTAATTAGTAAAACATATTTTAAGGCAACATGTAGGTATATCTTTTCCTTCAGGGACAGACAGTTTGTTTTCTTTAAAAAATATTTTGTACAGTTTAATCTTTTTTATTTCAGTTTTTGTAATAAAAAGCTTGCAGTTTTAGAAGTAAGATGGACATTGTTATTCGAGTAAATAATCAGTCTACTGGACGGGATAAACTTGCCAGGTCTGTGTGTTGTTGTGCGTTTTAATTTTGGAAATGTTTTTTTGTGTTTGTAGATTTATTTTAAAATCTGTTTCAGATTAATACAATATGCCAGTAGACTTGTGTGGCATCAACTCGAATCAAGAAATGTTAATAAATATTCTGTTGACAGAATAAAAATTTTAGAAAATAATCTTAGCTCTTTTAGAAAAGGTAACTATAAACATTTTGTCATATGTATTATGTTTTCTGAATTTTCTCATTCTACTGGCGACATAAAAGTGTTGCCATTTTATAATTTTGGTGAAAAAAAAACTCAACTGGTGTAATCATTTATTTTTTTATGTAAGCCAATGCTTTTGATGAAATTATTATCATCTTGATAAACCTAGCATTAATACTTATGTTCCTTCCATGTGCCTGGGTCTTGAACATTTTTCAAGATTTTGTTAGCTTTTATAGGTAGGCAGAGGCACAACCAGGGCATCCACGACTAGCCGAAGACACTAAGAACCGGGCACATTTCCAATCCCGACCAACATTGTTTTGTATTAGCAAATTGGAAATATCCAATTTTCTTTTTGTTGGCCGACCCGGGATTCAAACCCGAGACCTCATGCAGTCAAGTCCAACACCCGGTCCGCTAGACCACAGAGGCGATAGCTTTTATGTCCCCTTTTATAACTAATTTATTGGAGATTAATAAAATTTTAATATTCATCCAACATGTAGCATGTACATATCAATATTCATTTCACATAATGTGTTTGTCCCTATCGTTTATTGAAGCTTACCTTTTTCATCTGGTTTCATGCTATATGATGATAAGTACTTGTTGGGCATGTTTAATGTACGCACTACACAATGGGCCATCATATTGGCCCACTACGATGGGTCATAGTGAAGAGGGCGGATGGCTAATGGGCTGGCGGGATGATGTCCGCGGTGTCGGTATTTGAATTCCGTCTGTACATCAAAGGCAGCGGGCTAGCGATGGCGGTACGCCTATACACGTGTCCCATCGAAAACATAAATAGATATGATAGCCAAGTTACAAAATTTTTAAACGGATGTCCTGAAATGTTTCTTACGAGACCATGAAATTTAAGCTTACAAGATAATTTTTTTTTATTCAAAATCCTGTACTCAAAATCTAGCTTAAGTCCAAGGGCGGATACAAGGGGGGGGGGTCATGACTAGCTAGGTTGAATAATACTCAACCTATACAATTTTATGTATTTTTTTAATTCGCATAAAAACAGATATACAAACATAAAAATAGTATTTTTATAAAGTTTATATTCTATCATTTAAAACATAAATTTATGTTTTTTATGTAAAATCAACAGTACTTTAATTTATAGCTGCTAATAGCACGGGTTGTCTAAAAAATTTTGGTTGGAATAATTTGAATCACTTTTTAAATAAGTACCTTTTTTTTTAATCCTATGTCAATGTATTCGCAATAGAACCGGTGGTATTTTTTTTCTATTTTTATCCAAGAAAGTGGCAAAGTACATACCTATTTATACCTGGCTACCCCGATAATTAGCAGGCTACCCAGCTTCTAAACTTTTTAAACGTCCTAAGCTTGAGGTCTAGATAAAAAAAAGCACATCTTAATATTACATTGAAAGAAAAATATTTTTTGAAGATTTTTAGGCAACCCATTTTCAATAAATGTAGACGCGCACAAGTAAGTAGGTACCACTTGCGTGGTCCACGTGAAAAAAGCTTTGTTTTTTTTAAAGTATGTAAATTTTAATATTTTAAATCTTTATATATATAATTCTTCTGTGAGTGTGTATGTCACTGAACTCCTTCTAGACGACTAGTCGTCTAGAAGGATGTCAATGAAAATTTTTGTATGTGTTCTAGGGAATTCGAGAATGGTTTAGATTCACAATTTGGTCCAATGGAAAATGTTTTTTTTAAATTAATTTTTTAATAATAAGTAGTTGTTGATTTTAGAATGTTTCACATCGGAACCGACAGACTGCGCTACTGTCTAAGCATTAATGTCAAGCAATACGAAGTTTGCTGGGTCAGCTAGTTTATTATAAAATATGTTTTATCCTATTATTAGCTCAGTGCCGTTTTACTTAGGTTCGGATTTTAAACCATGATCTCCGTGTTTGCGAAATCTTATATATATAAAAGAAAGTGGTGTTAGTTACACTATTTATAACTCAAGAACGGCTGAACCGATTAGACTGCAAATTGGTGGGGAGGTAGCTTAGAACCGGGAGAAGGACATATGATACTTTTTATTCTGTTCAATTGTGTGGAAACTGGGAAAAACAACATTTTAATTTTTCCCATACAAACTGAATGAGCGGAACGAAGTTCGCGGGAACAGCTAGTAGGGCAATAAAAGTTTAAATTAACCTGAACTTTTGGCTTCTCGAAGCCTTTTTCAAATATAAGTAGATATTTTACGTCTCTTAAAGTTATCAGCAAAACATAAGTAAATTTACCTAAATTATGCTATATTTCGTTATCTTAAATACTTAATTTTTTGTTTTATCCTATTATTAGCTCAGTGCCGTTTTACTTAGGTTCGGATTTTAAACCATGATCTCCGTGTTTGCGAAATCTTATATATATAAAAGAAAGTGGTGTTAGTTACACTATTTATAACTCAAGAACGGCTGAACCGATTAGACTGCAAATTGGTGGGGAGGTAGCTTAGAACCGGGAGAAGGACATATGATACTTTTTATTCTGTTCAATTGTGTGGAAACTGGGAAAAACAACATTTTAATTTTTCCCATACAAACTGAATGAGCGGAACGAAGTTCGCGGGAACAGCTAGTAGGGCAATAAAAGTTTAAATTAACCTGAACTTTTGGCTTCTCGAAGCCTTTTTCAAATATAAGTAGATATTTTACGTCTCTTAAAGTTATCAGCAAAACATAAGTAAATTTACCTAAATTATGCTATATTTCGTTATCTTAAATACTTAATCTTGTAATGAACATTTAGATGTCTGCATTTACGGGTCTGGGTGTTTGTTAAATTTATTCTGGTATCTAGGTATTATTATTATATATAAGTATTTCTATGTGTTAGTATCGTTGTAGTAGTAGTTCCCATTACTAATTAGCTTAATTTGTGGTTAGATTCAATTTGTGTAACTTGTTCAGGAATATTTATAACTATTATTATTTTTATATATATAACGAAACATCAAGGTTGCTATTTTTGAGTACCCTTATTTTTTCTGTTAGTTTGTCTTCTAAGAATAAAGACAATAATTTTTCAGGTTTTGATGTTATAAAAAAAGGAAATTTTTTAATCTCTTTATCGTAAGTGCCTATATACTTGTTTTATCAAATCTGCTATTTTTTATTTCTGAATTTTATTAAGAATAATATAGACTAAAATGAAATAGATTGATTATAGCAACCATGTGTTGAAATAGGGATATGTGTTAGAATAATGTATTTTTTTTGTTTTTCTATATTATGACCGCGATTCACGCCGCAACTAGGCACTTCACCAATCGTAATGTGAAATTTGACTGATAGACAAGTTCTTTAAATTTTAATGTATTATTAAAAGCATTTATTACGTTTTAATATTTTAATATTTAGTATTTAGTAATAAGGATTACTGATCACTAAACTGCTTCCCGTGGAAGAGGGGTAAAAGTCAAAATGTAAATTGAGAAAAAGTTCTCTTAACGTGTAGTCCGTTTTAATTAATTCTTTTTATTTTATTTACAGTATGAGCTTTATAATTTGTTTTTTATTTTTTCCAAGTCATAATTTTTGTAATTTAGAAATTGCAGACATATCAAAACTCAACATGAAGTGACAAAATAACTAGAAATCCGTAATGTACACAAATATTTTCGAACATACATACATATTATATTCATGACAAGTTGCCCTGAATAGTGCGCAGAGAGTATGATGTGCCAAGTGAACGAAGTTCGCCGGGTAGGCTAGTATTAAAAAAGTTACTGATTTAATAGCTGTATGTTGTCAAACACCATATAAGAGTTGGCGTTCGTCCTTGAGTATGTGACCTGCCCCTGGCACGAAGGCTGGATCCGCCCTTGCTTAAGTCTAATCTAAAGCTTGAATTTCATATTTTATAATTTGTCTCCTAATAACAAAGCGGATTGATTTTTTGTATGAAGCCTGACTTAGTGCTCTAAGCTGCCATTTTGTGTTTTTTTTTTCAAAATGGCGGCGCAAGGTTCTTAAAAATATGGATAGCGGACACTTGTACCAACAAAAAAGTATTATGATCAACATATCCTAAATCGTCACGTTATAGAGTTATTCCGAAAACAAAACGATGACGAGAATTTGGCCCAAATCCACAAAATATATTTAAAGTTGTATTTTTTGTAACCGTGATAGTCTTAGTTCATTACATTTTTGCCATTTTAGAGAAATATTCTGTGAATAAAGTTGTCTAATGTTTTTGAATTACGAAATTGCTGCGACAGCGACGTTGTGAACATTTATTGTATACATTTCTTTTCCATTTATATAAAACAATACGTAAATAGTATTTCTAATTTACTCGTTACAAATGTTCACCTTTGACCACTGTCTCACCTGATGGTTAGTGATGATCTAGAGGCGGGCTAACTTGGAAGTATATATTTTATTAGATTACGCCCCCTGACTGTTTCTAAACGACCTCGTAACGGAACACTAAATCGCTTGACGGCAAGTTTTTGTCGTTAGAGTGGTAACTAGCCACAGCCACTATGTTGTACACTGTTACTATAAGGTATTTGAAGTACTCGCCATCGATCATTTATTGTAAATAGCTCTGTGACGTGACGCTTTCGGATATGTTGTCCCTTATACTTTTTTGTTTGTACAAGTGTCCCCTATCCATATTTGTAGGAATTATCGTTCACCGCCATTTTGAAAGAAACACAAAATGGCGGCGGTTGACTAAGCCACAAAGGGGTTTGACCCCTTTGAATATAATATTAAATTTTTCCGACAGAAAATAAATAAAAATGTTAAATGTTTAACGTGTGCGCGGCATCAAAACTTTTGAACGGATGAACCGATTTCAATGCAGATTTTTATGTTCAGAAACAAGAAACATGCTCAAAATGGTTCTTGCATTAGATAAAGGTGTTGGCGGCTTTTTTTGCAAGTTTTGAATTTTAATGTTATTGTTGTAATGCAAGCTACTTTTATACAAAATTTTGATTGGGTACATTATTGCATCTAATTATCAAATTTTTTAAGTTTTTTTTTATTCTAACCTAGTAGTAAAACAGTTCTAAATATTAAGTTTCTAGGTTATCGGGAAGTAAGTTATGTTATTTCACTTGTGAATCAGTAAGGCAGTCACAAAAATTCGGGATTTATTTTACGTACATATTTACATGGATAACTGATTAAGATGTATTAATTAACCAACTTCAAAAAGGATGATGATTTTAGACGTCATGTGTTCGAATTATGTATATTTATGTATGATCATAGATTTCTTCGACATTTTTAAACAGATTTTAAAAATTCTATTGTTTATAGAAAAATCGTACTTCTGTAGTGTAATCTTATTGAAGCCAACTTAAACAATAGTAATAACAATACTTATTACGTTTTTGGGCACTTAGACGACATAATTATACAAACGAAGTTGCTTTTTTTAGTTATACTCAGATGATTAAATTCAGTATAGTAATTAATCTAAGTCTTCAAGTAAATTTGCAAAACTTTATGAAATTGTATCAAATTAATTTTGTATTGAGAAGAGGTCAAAAGTAAATCGAAATGTTTCGTATGATATTACATACTAAACAGCTTGGCTAGTTTTTTTTTTAATTTTAAACTTAGTCCGTCTTGTAAAACGGAGAGATCGTAACTGAATTAGACCATCACAGACCAAATACTATATAGCCCTGAAGCCATCGTGAAGTTGCATTTAACCATCGCGCTAAACCATCGCTGGGTCATCGTGTAGATGCGTATATAATCATTTAAAAAGGAACTGGGAGGTGATATCAAAAGTAACTTTTTTTTTCAGTGTTAAGAATGGGAAGATGCATTGATATTTGCTACACAGCATTCAACACTATGAATATAGAAGATTCATTTCTGCGAATTTCATTGACGATCAGTAAAATAGCCTACAGTTTATATCTTTACGCTGATCATATTGTATGGCTCACCAGAAGTGGATTTTTGAAAACAGAATCCGATAAATGGAATAGAACTGCTAATAAATTTTGGCTTTTATCAGTCATAGCTAATTTAGCTCGTGACTTTTATGAAATATTTCATATTCTTGAACTAAATCGATCGCATTTACTAAACCCATCTCATTTGTTGAATCAAAACGCGAAACAATTAGATTTTTATGCGTTAATGAAACACTTGTATACACTTTTAGGTTGTCATAAAGATGTTTTTCTAGATACACTAAAAAATTCTTGTGATTTGTTTATACCGTTAACTGCATTAGGTTTTACGAAATTTAGCCCGAGTGCTGTAGGGGCCCTGGGCACTGTATCGTCCATTGCTGGCTTAGTCACTGTGATACAACCTATAACTAAACTAGTTCCAGCGTAACTTTCTTAAACTGTTTCTTCTTTGAATTGCTGCGTCGAAATGAGATAAGCTTGTTTTATTTTGAAATATATGAAAAATGCAGACATTGGAGACATATTTAAGATCCGCACCTATGCATGTAGAAAAGAATTTTTATCTATCTCTTTCAATTTGGGAAAAGACAAGACCACTTGTCTTGTTGATTGCGTAATTTTTAGGAGATAAACATAATCCCAAAGTGCGAGTTAAAGTCAATATTTTGATCTCTCTGTGGTCTACTCGTTCGGAGTGTGTCTAGTGTTGGCATGTATCTTTAAAAAACATTTATTAGGTCCATGAGTGTTTGTATTATGACAGACAATATATTTACTAATCTCTGGTATTATCTACGAAACATAGGATGTGGGAAAGACTAAAATTTTATTATTGTTAATTCTCAAAAAAAAAACATATTTGAATTTTAAAAATATGGTTTAAACAGACGAATAATTTAAATCGTCCTTTCCTTGATTGTCTAATTAAAAGTAAAGTCTCGTACTCCGCGATTCAACTAGGTATAGTCTGTATAACACTAAAAAAATATAGTTTTATTCTTTCTATTTCATATTGTTATTATATACGGTAAATATGGAAACGAACTATTGGCCGCGGCTGATAGCTATGACTTCCAGGGTATCTAGATAATAAAAGTAGACTGAGCCTTGCAAACTATCGGATAAAGTCGGACGTGACGTTGAGCTTTCGGACGTCCAAAAGTTATCCGGCTTGCTGGATTTTTACGTCAGCCGAAAGCCGCGGACGGTATGTAAACATTTATCATTCGCGGCTGTAAGTCGCGCCTGTAAGCGGCGGCTGATAATATATTGATGGATAATATATTGACAATTAGAGCATTTTCACTTTTTTGTCTTAAATGTTAGTTTTACCCTGGTTAACAAGGTATACTAAAAAAAGTAGACATTTTTAAGTGAAAATACTAATTTTGCTACTGTAAAAGGGCTAAAAAAGTGCTAAATGTGCTAAATTATTTCAAATTGAAACTTTGGTAGCCTCTACTAAAAATTTATAATATCAAAAATTGCACATCGGCGCTTTTACATGGGACCCATCGATATAATATGTTTCCAGTTTACGATATAGAATTGTGTATTACACATGTGCCTGACACTTGTAGTATTGTACCTACTTATCATACCGCACTTGTATGTATTCTGGGCTTTGCATCTGTTCCAGATTTCGGTTACTTATTCATGAGGCTATCTTAGTCTAATGGGAAATGTCTTACTTTATCATAATAAAAAAAAAACACAAAGTAAAGTTAATTTGATAACACCGAGCTGAATCTTGGAGTACTTTAGTCTATTTTAATAAGACGAATTGGTTTGGTGGCAACGAGAAAATACACTTTACACTAATTTCCTTGTGAAACTTGCGCAAATTAGTTTAACAAAATTATATTAAAAGTCACCAAAGTTTTTTAGACTTATTTACTTAATTTGTACACTTGAATGTTATTTTAGTTACGAAGTAAGTATAAGCTACAATGACAAAACAAAATTTAATAATTATGTTAAAGCTGCATCTATATTTTCTCTGGATACAGCCAAAATTACTTGATTATTTTTTATCTTAATTTTACATATGGTTCCATTTTTATTCTTATATTTAAGGCTACGTTGAGTCCAAAAAATGTTTTGTTTTTTTGGATTCGCATTAGCGCTGATGCCTTAGCTTTAAAATGTAACAAACCGACTTGGATACATAAGGAACCTCATATGTGTCCAAGTCGGTTACCTTATTTTTTCACCTCCCTATTAAACCAACCACAAAATCATTCTGCTTATTCTTGTTCCCTATTTTGTTAAGTCCAATAGTTAAAATGTTGGAGTCTGCTATTTTAAGGCAAATTTGTGAAATCAACGAATATCGTTATAGATATTGTTATTGTTAAGTTTTGTATTTAATCATATAGATGTGTATAAAATATAATTGAACTTAATAATAGACAGTGGCGTTAAAATGTTGGCTGTTGATTGTTTTTTATTTTAAATATATTTTTATAAAAAAATAGTTTATTTATGCACCCAGAGAGTTAGAGCTTAATCATATTAATTCGAAGTTTGAAAGTTGTTCATATACCTACCCGCGCACCTTGAAAGCCTGCCTAAACGAAATTATTGTTTTATGTCCTGAATAAAGGATAACGCCCAGTTGGACGGACCGGGACGGGGCAAATCGCAGCGCAATAATCCGCCTAGATCGCTTGCATACATTTTGTATATAGCAACGCCCACTGGGCCGCGATTTTTCCGCGGCTGATTTTCGCGAGGCACCCCGCGCGCATACCCCGATGCGGCCTACAGTGATCATGATATCACTGTTAAGAAAAGAGTACTATGGTATTTTAATGCTAAAGTTTCGTACAACGACTACTAGAGGCGCCACTTTCCACACTTGAAGGTTCGTATGAGAACTACTATATGGCGCCACTTTCCATACATGACGATTTTAACGTCGAGTGGCCTCTCTATTTCGTTGTTTTATTTTGGTACTGAGAAACAAAAATCCGATGCGATGCGGCCCGGCCCGTATCAGTGGGCTTTGCAATGCGATGCGTCCTGGCCCGACACGCTCCGCCTCGTCAACAGTGGGCGCTATCCATAATACCTACGTTATGTGCCTACATATGTGTGACATACTCGTTCTTTCAAATCAATTGAAAGCATATATTATAACAGTGTTGATCTAATACTGCCAGGAACAAGATATTATGGAACACATAACAAGCGTTGACTTGACGTTGTGAGGATACGAGAGCCAATGTGCACTTTGGAGGATAATCAAGATCGTGCTGGGTGGAGAAGTATGAGGAAGGGTTTCACTGGAATAATTTTCCGTTAGGATTAATACCAAGGTGATGATGGTGTAAAATCACAAAAAGTCGATAATCGTCTGAAACACGAAGCTTTTTGTCGTGTTGGTCACAGGTTTCATTGAAGAATATGACCGACTGCTTTTCCATGAAGCAAAGCAAAGCATTAGCATACTGTTGCCAAAAACACTCGTGCAACGATGTTAATTCGTAGTTTTTAAAAATTCACGAGGTTTGAAACAACCATTTACTCATTTTCAGATTTTTCAGGCACAATAATGTAAGAGCTTGACGCTATTGTGAATGCTGTGATTACATTTTGAAGCGTGGATTGTCCTATAAACTTATAACCGCAAGAGACCGAAATCCGTTGCCGCTGTAGTATTTAGCTGATTCGATCCAGGATTCGAAACGCAGGAAGAAAGGTTTCGCATAGAAATAATTTTAATATTATATGATTGTTGTCGCCCTTTTTTTGAATGATTAACTTGTTGCTAACCTCGCGGTTTTTACAACTTACCGAGCTTTGTGGGTCGAGCAGAGTGCTCAGTCCGAGACATCATTATTGAAATGGATTGGACATTTACCTACAATGCCAGCAACAAGGGCTGTCTCGCGGTTTCCAGCCGTGCCTCGACTTGGTGCTGCGTTCTAGTTACTGGGTGGACTTGATGGAGGAGTAGTGGCAGCTCGTCGCTCGGCGTTAGGCGCCGGGCGCAAGAAAAGTCTTCTCCTAGACCGGCGGCGACGGTGTAGTGTGATGTTTTGGAATTTGTGTTAGGGTTGCGAGGCGTTTGCCGCGGTTATTGGTTCCGAAGGATCCAACATCACGTGGCGCCGGCGGAGTCTTCTATGATTTGGGGACGCGTTCGCCGCCGGTGAGTAGTCACACGCGGGTGCTAAAACCGGATTCGGGTGGACAGCCTGGTCAACCAACAAAAACTAGATTAATAATTATCTCAATCAAATAACGGCGAAAAAATCGTATAGAGATATATATAGTTATTTTTTGTCACATTACTTATTTTTACTACGGTGTCGCTAAGGTTGGAATTCGGACTGCCTACATAAATAAAAATTGCAAATATTATTTTAAATAATTTACTTAAGATTTTTTCAAGTCATGTAAAAATGTTTAGTAATCTAAGCTAAAGATTTACGCTTTGCAATTACCCATTGGATTATTGCGGCTTTATTGGATATAGACTTTCTATAAAAGTTTTGTCCGTCATTATGTAATGCAACATTTTAAACGTAATAGACATGATCAATAGCATTAGGTACGTACATGAAGAGAAATGAAAGTAAAATTATAAATACTTTATAGTTGAGTCGCATATCCAGCAACCCCTAATGGCTTTTAAGTTTTGCAGTTTTAAGCTCGATTGATAGTAAAATTAATGATAGACTACTTTTCTCTTTCATTTGTTGTGACTTCTCTTTGCTATATCCCACACAATTTGCATTTCTTTTTAATCGCCGCTGTCTGATGTCTCCCAAGTCAAGTTAGTTCCTATCCGCATCAATTCCCTAACACTTATAGTTTGTGTGTGGGAGAAGTGCAGAACGCTAATATTTTTCAATAATAATTCTTATAAAGTACATTAAATAAATAAATAAATAAAACATTATGTTATGGAATATAAACACTCTTTAACAAGAGCATTTTTTTTCTTTGGTATGGCTTGCATTTGCGTTGTATTTGCCACCGACAAGGGTATTAAAAGGAAGGAAACTTAGGAAATGTTAGAATTA